>OV725078.1:118876488-119160792 GCA_928085145.1 Nezara viridula
TGTTTTTTGTTTTCTATTCTAAACTGCATCTCAATAGTACAAAATATCAAACTACTATCACTGATAATATCTATATAGAATTAATATTTATTATTCCTATAAAAAGTCATATTGGCCCACAGAACCAAGTTTATACTCATATTAAATTCAATATGATAAACCTGATTATTAATCTGCTAATAATCAAATAGAATAGCTTTCAAAATTAGTATCGATTAGATTCCAAACAGAAAAAAATGAATAAATTTATCTTTTTCTTTCTTGTGAAAATTATTTTTAAAAAACTTAAATGTGGTGTACAAAAAAAAAGTAGAAAGTTTTAAGTGTTATGGACAATAGATGACTTGTGCAAATATACTTAAATAAAACATGAAAAAATAGTAAAGGATAAATAAGTCATTATATTAATATGTCATTTCTTAGTACGACTTTTGAGCTTTTAAAATTATGAATACTTCCATTGTTATGTTAATATAAGTTTACTGACAAATTTACCATGAGGCATAAATATATTTAACTTAAAAAATAGCCAAATTTTTTTTCAACGGTTACATTATTTTCAGTTACAATAATTTATATTTTTCAATCATAGAATTTATCAAATTAATTAGTAATAAAAACTATTATAAAAAAAAAAGTCATGCATATTTTGTGAAATAATGTATGGAAAGGCTTCAATATGATTTTACAGTTCTTACCAGTCAATTAAAGTAATATTATTACCCATAATTTAATGGTAAAATACTTAATTATGGACTGTTAAAAATTATACAACTGTTTATATAAATTATATTTATATAATCAAAAGTTTTTAATTAATAATTAATTAAGTTTCATATTTAATGGAATTTCCTTTCTGTTTCGAATATTTTCTATAATTTCAATTCCAAAAGATCGATTTAACTCGGTTTTTTATTGTAAACCTCATAATATTATCTTGAATTTTATTCAAAAAGGTGGTTGATTTTTATTTCATACCTAAATATTTAATTTTAATACCATACTTTAAATATATCTGTTTTTCTTTTTAATGAAATGCAACAAATGTTATTTTGATTAAAGTTTTAAAATTATTTAACCACTCAGCTTTAAATAGCCTAATCTGAGTAAAAATGTACACTTCTTAAGGAACAAATAATCTATTGAAAATTTAAAAAAAATTTTTCTTTGTTTACCTACTGAATAAAAAAATGAATCTATAAAAATGTTTAAATATATTGTATAAAAATATTTAAATATATTGTATTCAGATTATTTGAAATTGGTTGGATGAGCGAATGTGTATCTCGTGAAAAATATCCAACTAGACTTAATAACTTGTTTTATGAATTTTTTTTTTTTTTAACTATCCATAAGTTTCGAAAATTTGATCTCCAACAGAATCAAACACTGCAAATCCAACAATTTCTTAGTCATGATATGTCATTCAAATATATATAAAAATTACGTCATGATATAATTTTCTTTATGAATATACAACGGTTTTCAGTGTTTTAAATTTTATATGGCACAGAGATAGCATATTGTGTTCTTTGATAAATATGGTTCAATTGCTATTACTTATAATACAATTTGAATAACCGAGAAATAATATATTGTAAAAATGATTGTAACATTATCATACAAGTTCGAAAGTTACTTTTTCTCTCTGAAAAATCAACCTTACAAGAAAAATGAAAACTCCAGTTATCTTCTTTTTTTTCATTTTTCCTATGTCATACTCCTTTCGCTTCTTATTTGTTATTCTGAAAGATCCAATCATTCAGAAATGATTTTTGAAACATAACATAGTGGGAAGGCTATGGCATACATAGATCATGTTAACTTTGATGTTATAGATTTGAGTTTTTACGTGGTTGGGTGAAACGGATGTTGTCTGCGATCGATTTTGGGTATTAGCATCGAAACACCGGGTTCGCTAAGCCTTGCAATTATTTCTTTTTAATATATTTTCTCTGATATTCTAACTTTTAAGCATGGGAGACAAGTCCAACAAAAGTCGGTTATTCATGTTCCAAATATAAAAAGTAATTCAAATAATTTTATGTTGTTATTATTATTTGTATATATTATTATTAATATTAACAAATCATTTACGTATTTTGAGATTAGAAAAAATTTTCCTTCTATTTTAGTTAGTTATATGCATATATAATTATATGCAACCATTGCCGGAAAAACTCCAGCGTATAGCAAATTCAGGCAGAGCATTCCTCTCCCTTTCAAATGTATTGAGATCCAGAAAAATGTCCATAGATCTCAAATGAAGAGTGTACAATGCTATGATATAGATAGTTCTAATATATGGCACCAAAGCCTGGACACTAACCAGCACCCTAGAAAGAAGTACAAAAAGATTTGAGAGGAAAATCCTCTGCACGATAATCGCAGCGATGTGGGATCAGAGCACTAACGCATGGAGAGAAGGACCAATTAAGTCCTGCTGAAACTAGACAATCAATGATCTCATGATATGAAGGTAGGAAGATAAGATGGGCCGGACAAGTAGCTCTCTACATAACAATGAATGCCTCAATAGTAGGCAAAATACAAATTGGAGGCCCAAAAACTAGATGGATATATTGAATCAACAATGATGCTGTAGAGCTGCATTCAGATAACTGGAAAGAAACAGCCCAAGATATAAAGAGGGGGAGAAGGCTGGTTAAGCCAGCAAAAGTTGTAATAGGTCTGTAATGCGAAAAAAAAAATTAATATGTATGCTTGAAGAATGGTGTCAAAACTGGAGGATAAAAATAAATCCCATCAAATCACCTTTACCCTTCGTCGTAAACCTAAGTCCTCTTGTCCTACAGTATCCTTTAATAATACCCCACTTATCCCTGTTGAACAAATTCGATACCTTGGACTCCACTTAGACAAACATCTAACTTGGAATCCTCATACCAGACTGAAACGACAAGAAGCAGCTCGACGTGTTTCCGACTACTCCAGCACTTACTAGACAAACGCTCTAAGCTCCCAGTCAATTACAAAAGACTCATACACATGACTACAATACGACCTATTTGGACTTACGGAGTTGAGCTGTGGGGCTCCACTAAGCCATCGAATTCCTCCCGTATCCAATCCTTACAATCCAAAATCCTTCTTAAAATCCTCACTGCTCCTTACTTTGTCACAAACAAAATCATCCATAACGACCTTAATGTTCCTTATGTTTCTGACCTGGCCCAATCCAGATACCTATCCTTCCATGACAAACTTCAGAACCATCCAAACCCTCTCGTTTCTAACCTTGCTTCCTCTTCGATCCCTGACAACCCTCCGAGGCGTCTGAAAAGAAGATGGTCTCGAGATCTCCTTTTGTAAATACATTTTTAGAGTTCTACCAGTGGGTAGTTTCTCATCAAGTGAATTCATGTTATTATATTCTTTTGTTCCCATTTACTGAATGTATTTTTATTTGAAATACAGTTGTAAATATCATCAATAAATAAAAAAATGTATACAGGGTGTCCCATAAGTCGAGAGAAATATTTTAAGAGATGATAGTAGATCACAAGAGCTACAAAAAAGTTCATGTTGCTAATCGGCCAATTTTCTTCAGAAAATAAGGAAATTAATTTTTTTTTTTTAAAGTAAGTCTTGTTGAAAAGAAAAATATAACTAAAGAAATATTTAATTTAAGTAATTAAAATTTACTTCACTGTAAACTAGACAAAATTTGCTTCAAACAAAAATAGAGTTTGCCATTCTTAAAACCATTTAAAGAGGACTTTTGAAAAGCTTAACTAAACTGTTTTGATGGTTTTTAAAAAAATCATAAATTATTAGCGATTTTTTTATTTTATAATCCTCCAACTATACTTGATTTATTATGTAAATTATAATCTCTATTATAGAAATTGGTTCTTATTTATAGTATCACAAAATGAATGTTCCTGATCCTAATACTTAAAATATGAATTTTAAGACTAAAAACATTTTTTTTTTCACTTATAAATGCGGAACAAATGCCTGTAATAGAGATTTTTATTTTTAAAACACAGTTCCTTGGCACATTAGACGATTAACTATCAATAAATCATTATTTTTAACATTTTTCTTAGAAATAAATAGTGTGTTTATGCAATTATATTTATTATTATACGTCTCAGGTCATCGAAAAAAAAAGACATCAAAGCTTTGCAATAGTTCATTGCAGTCATTTTTGCTGAAAACAAGGGTACTTTTAGATGACAGGACATAAAATCACAATATTTTTTTTACACAACTTTTTCAATTAATCTCAACTTATTTTATATGGACTTGAAGCTTATTAAACGAAATGTATATAGATGTGCATGTGTTTTTTGCTTAGTTCTAATTTTTTTATTTTAAGGTGATTTTATTTTATTTATTGTATATACTTTTTGATTATTATTTATTGTTATTTTGCTTCTATTTATTTTATCTTTTTTGTACATATACTGTGGATGTTATCCTACCTCACTATAACTAATGTCTAAGTGACAGATTGTTGTAATGCTCAATAAATAAAATTAAACGAAAACTTTTTTTCTAAAAGTAGGGTATCCATAGTATAGTCGGATGATGATAACCAAAAATCTGGAATAATTTATGATTTTTTGAAAATTAAAACTTAGCTCAGTTTAACAGCTCAAAATTCCTCTTTAAATGGTTTTAACTATCATTTGAATTAAATTTCGTCTAGTTCACAGTGAAGTAATTGTTAGTGACTTAAATTAGCTTTTTTTTGTCATCACTTCCTATTCAACTAATCGATTTTTCTAGAATTTGAGATATGTACCGATTCCTATGTAAAAAAAAAAAACACTTATAATGGAGCAATCATTTTTTTTTTCAACAATGTACCTAAATATTTTAAAAATTGGAGTGGAAAAAAGTTAATTTTTAAAACCTTTTTTTATTTGTTTTCATGTGATGTTATAAAACTTTCTTATCTTAAGTATATTCTTATAGAATTAATTAGTTAAAAGCTATTTAAACCGTTTTATTCAAACAAAAATAAATTAATTTTATTGTAGCATTGTTTAAAACAAAAATTAGTTAATTTGTTATATCACAATTTTTAGAATTGGCCCCCAATCATGCATTATTTTTTCCTTTCAAACCGAATCCCAGTTCTTCAAACTTTTTTTGTTTAAAACACGGACCTTGAAGTTTAATTCTTTCCAAAAACGGCCTATTCAAGTATCGATTTTTTAAAAATCAGTATTGATATAATCTGTGATTTTACGGAAATATGTGTTTATATATGGAATTGCTTATATAAGAAGTGTAAATGTGTATACGGAAATAATTTTAAATATTGATTTTGATCCTACTATTGGAATAAAAATATATTTTTATGCGTTTGCTGAAAAACTGCCAATGTTTATCAGAGTTCACTTTGGATCACAGATCCAGGATTTAATTTGGGGGGGAGGGGGGAGGCTTCAGCACGAAAGCTTTTTTTTTTCATATATATAACGATAATTAATTTGAAAAAAAAGAAGAAACTAACTACCAATATGACATGGTGTTTAAGTAATTATTGAAGTCCTATTACATTTAATTACACGAACAATAATACTTTAAGTTTTTTTTCTATAAAAAATTAAAATCATGGTTATATTTTACCAATTTGGGAGGAGGGGGAGGAGCTTCAGCCCGAAAGCCCCCCCCCCCCTTCCTCCCTCACATAGATCCGCCTATGCTTTGGATATCAAAGACTCACATCTAGTGATATCAGTAATAGAAGGATTTGTTAATGTGGAATAAAATCAAACAGTATGTTTCAAAACTGATATATCATTTGTAAAGGAAAAGTGTGAACTTTAATATCCATGTCTATACTATCCTTTAAATAAAGTATTTTTTTTGTTTATTAACACTTGTTCAGCCATGCGTACGAACCTATGCAGTAAACGTTTTGATAAGGATAGGGGCTTAGCTAAGTTCAGTCTGGAGGTTTAATCATACGCAAGAATGGAGAGGCTACCAGGTGCTAGTTGAAACCATTCATGCACGCCTGACAAGCCTTGCGTTTCTGTGTTGCTAATCTTCTAAAAATTAGTCCATTGGCTCCAGTATTTTTTTACCATGGATTTATAAAATGTTACCATTGTATTGAAAATAAGAAAATACGCGAGCTATTCGTTTAATATGACACGGCAATGGCTTTTGAAGAAATGGGACATTGATAACTTTGAAATAACTGTTCCTAGGTCGTAAAACGTTTACGAATAAGAAAGTTCCAAGAGCATATTCTTTTCCGAATTGTGAATGACAACCCGCTTACTACCTATATTTTATTTGCAACACGGTTTTAAAAATTGTAATGAAAAAATAATAAATAATCTTTTCTTTTATAATATAAGATTGATCCATATTATTTACTTCTCTTTTGTTTTTTTGCAAGGAAGAAGCATAGGTGCAGAATTTCCATTGTGGGAGGGGAGGGGGCAATAGACCATCCAAAAAAAATGTCTCGGGAGTTTATATTATGTGTAAAAATTAACATAATCAAAATATTCGTATTAAAACGAACAATATAACACTATATATCACAACCAGAGACCGGAACATTCAGTAATAGCTGAAATGTTGAAGAAGAAGGCTGTGATGAAACTTCCATTTCGGCCCATCCTATTATGGGATCAAAGGGAACGAAATAGCAGATATTGCTTGTCGGGCAGCCTGAATTGCCGACAGCAGTGAAATAAAAATCCTAAATTGTGTCCCTCGGGAAGATTGTGTAAGGGAGCTTAAATCGTTTATGGTGACACAATGGAATGAGGCCTGGAGGAGCTGTTTTTCGAAACTACTCCAGATAAAAGAAAACAGCTCAAAATGGAGCACTATCAGCAGAGGACCAAGACGGAAGGAAATAATATTATGCCGCCTCAGGATCGGCCATTGCGAATTCTCTCATGGGTATCTTCTCAGAGGTCTGGAAGCCCCAAACTATATCGAGTGTGGTCCTCCTAAGCCCATTTATTGGTTGAATGCCAGCAGTATGCACCAATAAGGAAACAACTGAAGTTGAGTTACAATATACGAGAAATCATAGAAGACTTAGAAAATAGGGTGTACAATCTCTTGTGCTATTCGTGAAAGAAATTGAGTTTTACCACCGAGTGTAGGAACGCCAATGACCAATGATAAAAATAAATGTATATATATAATTGGTAAATGGTTGACTGTCGTGAATAATGGAGAGAAGGGGTGATCAGTCAAATAAGTGAATAATGAACTTTTTCTTATTTGACTGATCACCCCAACTATTCTTCTCTCCAAATTTATATATATATATATATATATATATATATATATATATATATATATATATATATATATATTTAACGTTTGGGTATATTATGAAATATGCAATCAAAGAAATTGAATAAATTTATTTAATTTATTTAAGGGTTTGAAGCAGTGAGATGAACTATCAATACTTCGATGCTTCAAATTTGGTGCGGAAAATGTGATTAAATCATCACGTAAAAATGGAAGGATGCACATTAATGAATCATAAAATCCTATGATATGTTGCTACATATAGTTATCCCCGAATGTAAACTAGAATTTCAATAATACGAACATAGGGCGTGGTAAAATACTTGAATACTTCTAGTCGTCAGCTTAGCCATCTAGTCAACTTATCTTGTTTTCTTATTTGATTTTAGTTTACATATTTTATCCAACCGTGTAGATTAATTTTTATTTCATTTTTGTTCTTTAAAATATTGGAGGGAGGGAGGAGGCGAACGTTATTCTCGCCTCCTCTCTATTTTTATTAGGGAGAAGGGTGGTGGGGAGGGTGGGAGCGATCGGCCTCATACTTTTACTTAAAAAAATTATTTAAAACTTCTGTTGATTTTGCTTAAAATGTATCTAAAAAATAATTTTTAATCCTAGTTACTCAAAGAAATGACGTAGAAGGAAGTAATTCATTTAAGATAAGTCCAATCTATGTCCAATTACTGATCATTCCTCAATTAACGTAACTTTTTTTTAAGAACTTAAATAAATAAAAACTTTTACTTGTCATAAACCTAAAACTTTATTAGAAAAAAAGTTCCATAGAACTTTACTTTAAAAACTCATAGAAACCGTTAAAATGATATTAAGCCAAAAAGTGCCATAAAAGTTCTGACCCCTGATCGATATTACAATTCATTTAGGAAAAATATGTTTCTGACCTACGAAAATATATCTCCCATTATCTCCTTTATCTATATAAATAAAATAAAGATTTTGTCTTTACATTGAATAGAATCAACCCGTTTTATGATATATTTCCGTTTCATACATTGCAGACACCAAACCCACTTCTAAAAAATTTTTGTCTGTCTGTATGTCCGGATTGAAACGAAATTTTGTCAGGGGTAAGCTCAGCAATGGCTTATTGTACACTTTTGAAATTTTGACATTATAATTAGGTTTGCTTACCTTAAAATATAGGGTTTAAATGAAAGAAAAATATTGAGTAGAACCAAAGTTATGAATTCTTGAGTAATTTGTCTAGAGATCCTGGTCAGGCAGTTACTTACTTCTCAACCAACCTATTGTACCGCTAGCCACAATCCGAGGGGGAAAAATCCGAAATCCCGAACATCTGTAACGCGTTGTCGCTTAAAATGGGTAAAACACACTCATTTTTCAACATTGTCCGATCTTCCCGTTCAAGGAGTCATTCCATTCAACTTCCTGAACCTAGCAAATGTTGTCGTATACATTTTTAGGATTAACCAAAGGGATTATCCGGAAATCAGAAAAAAACATACTCCCAAAAATTTCACCCCGCCCGCCACAATATTCAGATCAAGTTCTAACTTTACATGGATGTAGATGACTCAATGTCCAATGTTAGTTTGGTTATTTTGCCAGCGATAAACCCAGCAGAGTTTAAAGAAGTAGAGAGACCACAACTCTTTCTGGTTAATTAATCGACTCCACAATCTCCTCGCTTCATCATAAATGAAAAATGAAACACTACCAATCCAATTTTATGAAATTGAATTGGACCATCATTCCATAATATAAAATTCATCCCAAAAAAATTTTCTCAAATTTTAACTATACGCCCGTCAACGACGGGCACATCTGCTAGTTTAACTATCTAATTCAACTACAGTTCATATTTTGTGTTACTACTCACATTTTTTTTTCTTATAAACAAAAGGTAATTTAAGCACCGTCAGACTAATTCAGTGAGGATAAAACCTAACTAATTTAATTTGCATTTATTTAACGAGCCATTTTCGTGAAAATTATAATAACGTGCAAAATAGATAATATACAATAGTACTTATGGTAAGACGATGTTTTATGCAACCTAACCTCAATTCATAGATGGTTTTTACATCGTATGTCCTTTTGTTTTTGAGCTATAATGTTCGCATACGCGCTTATTTTTGCTACTTGCTTATTTGGATTCAGGGAACCTTGATACATTTATTCCCCTTTAAACTCGGGTTATAAATTTGCATTATAATAAACACTGAAACTTTATTTCTATAATTAATTCCTGTACATATGTTGCAGTTTGAGCTTTATAAGAAAGGCCCAGTTTTATATGCAACAAAAAACATTGAAATATGACATATATGTAAATACCAGCTGATATTAAACAAACTGTTATATTGTTGGTTACAAGTTGTTTCTTAAAAGCATAAATAAAGACGCGTAATTTAATAATTTTGTTCAGATTAATAGAATCAGTTATTAAATCAAGTTACAAATTGTATTGTAAACTCGTAATACAATTTGTAACTTGATTTAATAACTGATTCTATTAATCTGAACAAAATTATTAAATTACGCATCTTTATTTATGCTTGTAACAAACAACTTGTAACCAACAATATAACAGTCCAGGGGTGCTCAGAAAAGACTGTTATATTGTTGGTTACAAGTTATTTATTACAAGCATAAGTAATAACGCATAATTTAATTAATTCTCTCATATTAATAAAATCAGCTATTAAACAAAGCTACTTATAAGATGCCTTAAAAAGTAGTATAATATTGAGTATACAGTGCTAAAAAATAGCAAAAAAAAAGTAATAATGATAAAATATGGCAACAGTACATAAAAGATAATTTATTTGACAGTCGAAAGTTTTAATTATTTTAATTTTTCATATTTACGATTTTTATGAGTAATATTTAATGGCAACACTACATTAAATATTTTCAACAAGGATTTATTTATAATTGACATATAAAATTTATTTATTTATAAAACATATGTATGCTTTTAAAAATGTAACCATAAAACAGAATCGTTTGTAAGTTAATAATTATTTGTATATATTATATAGTATAATACATAATTTATTTAAAAATCTTTCTACATCGACAGATATTAAAGAGACATAATTGTTTAAAACAGCATGGTGTTCAGAATTACTAGAAATTATTTAATTGTTTCCTAATGAATCTTGGAAATTTACCTATTTTGACAAATAAAACACTACGAAACTTTCTTCTCCTTAGGAAATATCTTTTTATCATTCATGTATAAAATAGAAATAGAACGCGGTCCAATTAGTGCTGCCCAAAATCGGTCTTGGTCTTGTAAAATGCAATACCAATCCCCTCCAACTGTTGCAAGACCAATACTAAGACTGGTAAAAAAAAATCGATTTTTTAAAATAAAAATTAAGGCAAAATAGTTACTAATACTTGACAATTTTAGTTACTATATGTAAAAAATTGGTATAACCAATATACTTTAGCATTTAACTCTTATAATTTTTCATTCGGGTTTAGTTAGGTTTCTTCTATCTAAAAAACTACAGTAATGTCTTTATGGTAATAAGCCAATAGGCAACTACAGGACTGTTGCGAGACTATCAAGACTGGTCTTGGTCTAGCGTTTGGGCAACATTAGATCCAATAATTTAGTTTTAAAGAAAAAGGATACTTAGCTTTTGACATGATTCTAATCGTATTTGTAGACGAATGAAATTTTAGAAATTATTCTAGCTGTGTTTCTCACTATTAGGCATTTTTCTTGATGTACTTCCGTAGAAAGTTCCGTTTGGGAGTGGGGAGCCTGAGCGAGGGGGCAATAAAAATAGAAAAGTTGCGAGAATATCACTTCCCCTCCCCCAAATATTTTGAAGAAAAAAATTAAGTCAAAATCAATAACAATGAAATATGAAAAACTAAAATCAATCAAGAAAATACGAGTAGCATCGCTCCCCCCTCCCCCCACCAGAATGGAAAGTCTGCGCTTATGAACAGTTCCCATTTAAAATAAAAAGGTTTAAAGTACTTCGAAGCCTACATCCGTTATCGGGAAATTTACAACTACTTTTAATAAATTTGAAATTAAACATTATTGTAACATTAGAAGCATAATTGGTACGAGTTAGAAATAAGATTAACATCATGTAAAATATTACTTGACATAAAAATTAGTATCTAATTTAATTTAAAAGGAAACTCAATTATTAGAAATATGCATAATAAATAACTTGCTTTTAATAATAATTGCTTTTAGGCCTTAATATACAGAATAATCATTTTTTTAGCCAAATATGCAAAATGAAAATTTTCCAAAAGATTTAGAACGGCTTGTTTCGTAAAGATACATCTTTTGCACTAGCGGGTCCAGGAATTTAATTTTGGGTAGGGTTGGGCTTCAACCCGAAAGCTTTTTTTTTCATATATATAACTATAATTAATCTGGAAAAAAAAAACAATCTAACTACTTATATGACGTGGTGTTTAAGTGATTCTTGAAGTCCTATTTAATGTGATTACACGAACAATAATACTTTAAGAGATAGCTTTTAATATTTTTTTTCTATAAAACATGGTGATATTTTACCATTTTGGGAGGGTGGGGGGGGGGGGGGGGGCTTTAGCCCGAAATCCCTCCGTTGATCCACCTGTGATCTTTTGGAAAACAAAATACGCCAAAAAAATAATTTGTAAACAAATCTGGGCTGTTTGAACCCATTTATTATTCGCTATGCAATTCTTTTTGGGTTCATTCATGGTTAATGGTTGTGCTTACATTTGAAATTTGAGCCGCCGGGCAATTAGGCCATGAGTTCCCCCAATAAGTCTTCCCAAAATAAAATCAATTTATTACGATGTACCTTATTATTTTATATTTGAATTTTATTACATTCAATCTTTATATCTCTATTCATGTGCTTTGCTAATATGCTAAAATTAATTTATCTTATAAGTTTTGTAATTTTTATAATAGTCAACTAGTTCTAGGCGGCCCTGAAGCTTGTGCCCGGTTTTCCCGCCCTTAAAATCGGCACTGGTTGATGGATAAAGCACGATGCAAACCGTTCAAAATTAATAGCTCATTTGAAGAAACATAGATGTTGAAGGACGTGATATGAATTGATTAATGATATTTTTATACCTGAACAATCAAAAATAAGTATTCCATTCGTATTGGAACTACTTAAAAATTTAATTTAATTTTTCATTTCAACCTCTGACTGTAACCAAAGGGCAATTACCACTAAAAATATTTTTAGCTTAGGGAATGTTGGGTTTTAAATGTTCCAATACGTACAATAGCAACATCAAAATTACCTAATTAAATAAACTATATTAATTGGCTTTTACTTATATTGCTTTTTTTTCCTCCAGCTGACAAATTATTTTACCGAATTTATCTTGGATTAACGTTTTGCAATTAGCTCCATGCAGGTAGCTCTATGATACATATGATAAATATTACATATCTAACAATTCTTTTTTTTTTTTTTTTAACCTTGTTTCTACCAATTTACAAGTGACCAGCAAAGTGATAAAGCCTCAAGAGTTAAATGCAAAATTTCAGTTACTAATTCATTCATCATTATTCATTCATCCATAATTCATTTATAGATTGTACCTTTCCAGAATTCAGCCAATCCAATAATTAATCAAAATAGATTAATGTAATCAATAGTATCTAAGAAAAATATTTATAGATAGTATACTACTAGTATGATTAAGTGTAACTGTGGAATCTATAGTATTAATAATTATTAAGAAACATAAATTTTACTATGCCCTCATATTGTAATCCATACTTTATTGTACATAAACGTATGTGTTTTGCAGATTAATAAATTCGTCTAAAACTCCAAACGCATGGCTAAAAGGAAGGTGCCTAAAAACCAAGAAGCAATAGTCAAAAGAGGTAAGAACGTAATAAGTGACATGATCGAAACTGGAAAATTCGAAATTAACGACGAAAAAATCGGAATTAATCAATCACCTTATTCAGGGAATAGTTTGAGACTGGTAAAGCCAAAGCTAGATTGCAAAAAAAGCACTACAGAAAATAGTCAAGACGATGCGCTCCAGAACGATGAAGAGCCCAGCAACTTATCCTGGCTGGTCAACCTGAGTGCAGCCTCCCTGTTTACAGGCACCCAAGCTCATCAGCCACTACTCCAGCATTGTAAGTATTGCTCACTACTGAATTGGCGATTTGGCTTTTAAACAGAAAAGATGTTAATTGGAATTTCACGATATTGCTTTCTATGATATTAATTATTGCATAATTATAACTTTTAAATTAAGTTTTAAAATTATATTTAAAAAGGTAGATTAGAGTGTCAATGTGCTCTCTGAACACTATTATAAATCTCCTTAATTGTGAGAGATTGTAATGAATTCCGAATAAATAATTTTTAAAAAAAGGTAGTTAAAAGATACCATTTATTCAACCAACTAAAATGGTAATGACTGTATTAAAAATGTCCAACACCAAGGGTATGGATGAGAGAAGGTGGGGAGCAGCCCCTCCTTCCAACATGGGGTAATCTAAGGATTTATATTTTTTAGTCTTTTGAATGTTACTGCGAATCATTCCATCGCACCAGGGAAAACCCATTCCCTCTTTACGAAAGAAATAATATTTAGAAAATTGTCAGCCCTCTTGTCTGTTTGAGTTGGATGCAGCCTTGCCTTACAGATTTATCTTTTACAGGTGAAACATCTAGCTTCCAAACTACAATGAAACCAGGACTCACTTATACTGAGCTTATTGAAAAAGCTTTAAGTGAGCATGGGGAATTGACAGTATCTGAAATTTACAAATGGATATAGTAAGTTAAATTTTTAAGCTATTTTTCATTAATGTCATCAATAACTTTACAGAACAAAAAATTGCTTAATTGTTACTTTTACTTGCCTATATATAAAATATTTGTTATACTTTTCTTTATCTTCATTAACATAATTTATTTAAATTGTAATATTGATAAAAGTTAAAACAAAAAGTGTTTCAACCTCTAAAAGTGTATCAAAGTAGTGCTCTCCTTAGAGCAGGGCAATCTTGTGGAGCTCCCAACTCATGTTCAAGATTGTCAAGAATTAGAATACCTATTGATAAGGCAAATGAATCAGAGCCATATTAAATGAAATACAATTCAAACATACAAAATAATATACAAAGTTCTTCACATATTTCTCTTTGTTTCCTAAATTATATTTTCATTTGTATTGAGAGTAGGTTGTGGCTCTTATGGCATAATTGCCATTATGTTGTAAGGCCTCCGCTGAGTCAAAGCTTATTGTGGATCTTCATAAACAGTTCTTTATAACCCTAATGTTATCAAATCCTGATTGTTACTTTTTTATTTAATTGAATTCTTACATATTAGCAGATGGCTGAATAGATTACATTATAAATCTAATTCTCTTTTGAAAAAGAAATTTTCATGGGTTGTAGGAATTAAAATAGTATTGTCAACCTCTAACACCACACAAACTAATTAGTACTTAAAAATAGTAATCAATATAGTATTTTATTCATTATTTTATATGTTAATTCCCAAAAGCAGTTATTCTTAAAATTAAATGTTCCTGTATTGATATAGTTGAAGATTTTTCACTTTTATTTTGACTGTCAAGGCCAATAATTAAATTTTTACATCAGTTACTTTGTTTTGATTCATGGATATTTACTTAACTTTGTAAAATTGATAAAAACATATTTTAATAAAAATTCACAATAAAAATTGGTTGATAAAATCTCCATCCTAGTCCTTTTCGACTTTTCAAAAGCCTTCGACTCCATCAATCACAATATCCTCATTTCCAAACTCCAAAGCCTACCCATATTGAATAGCGTTCTGAAATGGCTCCTCTCTTTTTTATCCCATCGCTCCCAGACAGTTGTTATTCCTAACAAATCTCCATCCTTGTCTCTTCAATTAACACAAGGTGTTCCTCAGAGCTCCTCACTCTCTCCAACTCTGTTCTCCAATTATATTAGCGACCTTCCTGACTCCATTAGTCATTCCCACTATCACTTATATGCAGACAATCTACAAATCATTCCAACCATCTGAGATGCCTGAGGCTATCCGAAAACTACAAGAGGATATTAACTGTATCCATAGGTGGGCGGAAAAAAATAAACTAAAGCTGAACGCAGACAAAACCAAGGCAATCCTAATCGGCTCCAAGCACCTTATTAGTTCCCTTTCTTTCTTTCCTTTACTTTACCTCAATAACCATCCCATCCATTTCTTTCTGACAGTCAAAAACCTCGAAGTGATCTTTGATCAGAACATCTCTTGGAACAACCACATTTCCCAGATTTGCTGGTAAATTCATAATTATCCTAAAACAATTCCTTCGATTCCGTGATTCCATTCCAAAAAAACTAGATAGCTCCTTGTAATATCCCTTGTCTTTCTCCACTTCGACTACGGTTGCCTGGTGTACGGAAGGCTGTCCACAGAACTAGAGGCGAGACTGAAGAAAGTTATGAATTGCTTCATAAGATTCATCTTTGGGATTCCCAAGCGTTCCCATATTTTTTGTTGGTAAACCAAGTTGAAGTGGTTATATCCTACTTCCCGATGGCAATCCCTTCTTGGCGTTTTTCTTTTTCAAGTTTTTAGAAGAAAAAAGCCTATCTACTTCTTAGAACTCCTTACTTTACGCTCCTCTATCCACTCTTTCAATACCAGATCTCAACCTATAGATTTATATATTCCCTCCCATAAAACCACTTCCTTCAGTAAATCCTTCGTCATTCGTGCTACCTCCTTATGAAACTCCTTACCCACCTCCATATGTCAAACCATGTCCATAAACTCCTATTCACCACCTCCTACAAATTCAAACTTCTGCAAGCTTGTAAAAATTTCTGGGTTACATGATTATGTTGGTCACCAGCAGTTAATTAAAAGAAGTTATTTTGTTTTTATTTATTAATTTTTTTATATCTCAGTATTTATTGTATCTATGTTTATCGTTAGCATGTTTTGTAGATATTTATATTTCCCTTTGTATTCTTTTTCTATATATTTGCATTTTCCTTAGTAACTTTGTGTGTGTATATATATATGTGTGTGTGTGTGTGTGTGTGTGTTTACAATTTCCTTGGTATTTTTTGTATATATTTATATGATACTTCTATGCCAGACTAATGTACATATTTTTTAAACTCTACTATTATTCTAAGGGGACTTCAGTCCCAGAATAAAATCATTTTTCATTTCATTTCATAAAATAATTCATTCTACAATATAATTAAAATCCTATCTGCTCAAATGTTTAAATCATATATTTATTAAAATATTAATAATGCACTTTTTATAAACATTATTTTTTTTCTGTAATACAGCAGCCACTACCCTTATTACAATAAAAACGATGGAAGGTGGAAAAATTCCATCAGGCACAATTTGAGTATCAATCCACAATTTAGGAAAGGGGAGAAATGTAACACAGGGGGACATTTTTGGACTCTGAATAAAGAATACGACGAGCAGTTCAAAAAATGGGTAAGTGGACTTCACCAAATAATTGTTAATGTTAAAAACATTAATTCTTTATTAAGGAAGGATATGATACAGGGTGGGGCTCATAAATAGTGGCAAAACTATTTTATTAAAAGCCAAGGTTTCGACCCAACTTTTCAGATCTTCTTCAGGGCTTTTTTCTTTTTATATTTTATTTTAAAAGTACAATCTGCCACATTGAAGGGCAATAAGAAACAGGGCTAAATGTGTTCATATAATATAGAAATAAAAAATAATAATAAATGAGTAAACTAAGAAAAGTAAATATAAAAATAGAGTAGAGTAACATACATAAATGAAATAAAAAATAAATCAATAAGTAAAAATAAAATAAATCATCTTAACACATCCATTCCTATGCACAATATTTACATTCGCCCAGGGAACTCCAAGCCAAGCTTTCTCCAAAAAGTGAAAGGCAAAGCAGGACTCCAGGAGATCCCAGTGTCTCTCTTCCAGCCGCATCACTGGTAGGCCAGTGGAGATTGAAGGAGGACATTAGAGCCACAGATGCTCAGGACTTGAGTGGAGAAGCTGGTCATTGCCAGGACTCCAGAAGCATATTTACAAGAGATCTCTGGGCCACTGCCGTTTCAACCTTCGACCTCGTAGCGCAAGCTTTCGACCAGGTGTGGCACGATGGTTTGCTTTTCAAGTTCAAAACCCATTTACCTCAATCCTTATACCTAGTCCTCAAATCCTACCTCTTCCTTTCAAGTCCGTTGTGGCAACGAATTCTCCACTTACTATCCAGTTGAGGCTGGTGTTCCACAAGGCAGTGTCTTGGGCCCAGTTCTCTACATCCTCATCACTGCCGATATCTCTTCAAATCCTGATATATTCCTAGCTACATTTGCTGATGATACTGCCATTCTATCCTCCCACTCAGATCCTCAAATAGCATCTCTAAACCTACAATCTCACCTCTCCTTGATTGAGCAGTGGTAAAATAACTGGCACATCAAAATCAATGAATCAAAATGTAAACATATCACTTTCACCCTGTGACGCAGATCCTGTCTGCCAATCCTTTTTAATTCAAAAGTATGTCAGTAGGTTACAATTAAATAAATAGATTTAAAAATATATACATAGATTAATTAATGTGAATAAGTTAAACTTATTTAAATAGATTAAAAATATTTAATTATACAAATAGATTAAAAATACCAAAATATATAAATAGATATAGAATACTTAATTAGACAATTAATATATGTGTGCATCAATATACTAGTTAAAAAAATTTATAACTACAGACGGATATGCATTCTTGGAAAATAAAAGAAGAAGGAATCAAGAAAATTAAACAATTAATAATAAGTTACGTTGGGCTCCTTTAATAATAGCTGATTAGGATGACACTGACCTTTCTGGAGGAGGTGGGGCAATCGTGGTGGGGACCTGCAAGTAGTATGCTGCAATGAGATAAGAAGCTTGGTTCCTCAAGCTTACCGGCTTCTTTGCCTTCTGGTCCTGGTGAAGATCCTCACTTGATTTTTACCAAATTTCAGAATCCAGCCTCCAGCATACGGCTTCATCCACATGCAAATTTTTAGCTTGATTGGATGAAAAAAAATCAATTAAGAGTGACGTCACTGATGTGTCCCTATCACTGGCTAAAACCGAAATGGCTTCCATACGTAACATAAGCTTTATATCATACGCACTCCGACAATATTATGTACATATACATGAATGCTGGTGGTTTTCATAAATGCTATTGTTGGTATTATTTAATATTTAATTGTATAGATTACAACAATATAAAAATAAAATAAAATTTGTATATATAGGGATAATTAAACAAAGAAAAATACACGCTATGAAAATTAAAGCTAAGAAGAGGGTGGTAAGTGAAAGTCTTGTGATGCGTGAAACAGATTTTTGTTTCTTGTCTTCCTGTTGGACTACTGCTCGCAGATTTGATGTCATTTGCTTTAGGTTTCTAGAAAGAAACCTCTATAGAAATATGTTAATTAGTTTTGGGTTTCAACCACTAACAACTGGTGATCTGTATTTAGTTCTTCTCCTGTAATTATCTTCATATCTGTGGAGAACTGTCTGATTTCTTTGCTACAGAGATAATATTCAATAATGCTGTTTCCTTTTTTCCTATGTGGCTCGAAGGATACCTTATGCATATTTTTATAGTTAAACAAATAATTCCCAATCAATAGATCATTTGTAAAACAGATTTCAGTTAATCTTTGTTCATTATCATTCATAACCACTTCTCCTCCCCCATTATTCCATAGGCTAAATTATGTTCCATCCCAGTTCTTTCATTCATATCACTACAAATGACTTTCATTTCAACTGCTAGCTCTGTTAACAACTTTCTAGAAATCCTCACAAAATTATTCCTTGTCCTTTCCTAAACTACCTTCCATAAAATCACATATTTGAATTATGTTCACATGCTCAATAATGAGAGTTATATTAGCAATGACTATTCAGGGATATATAACTTCCCAATATTGAATTTTTCCAACACCAGAATGTATCAATGCATCCACCTGCCAATTGTCTTGTGTCAGTGACTTTCTTTTTAAACTCACTTAAATTCAGAACATCTGCATTATATATTTGTTTTTTATTAATCTGTTCTATCAGTGCCAATGTATGGATGCAACAAGAATCAGTGACAAACAAATAATATATACATATTTTTGAGGAAGGAGATTGTCTGGGGTGACGGTCATAAAAAGAGTAAAATAGTGAAAAAAACATTTTATTTCTAGCAAACGTTTTGACCCGACTTCTCAGGTCTTCTTCAGGGCCATGTATGCAGAATGGAGTTTTGGTTGAAACTTTCAACCATGGAGTTTTGGTTGAAGCTTTCAACCATGGAGTTTCAACCGAAACTCTATGCTGCATACAGCCCCTGAAGAAGACTTGGAAAGTTGGGTCGAAATGTTGCCTTGAAATAAAATAGTTTTTTAAAGGAAGGAGATGGTCCGGGGTTGCGGTCATAAATAGGCTGGATAAGATGCAACACACCCCTTCGCGGGTCCGGTTAATTTTGATCGACAAATTAGCACCTTCTCCTGTTCGGTCCAACCCCCTGTAGAAGCTACCAGATCAACATGTCTTAAAAATGTATTTACATGATCATCATCACTTGACCCACCCCAAGGTTGTATCAAGTTTTGCAAGTCTAACTCCTTTTTTAATGTTTTCCTTAGTCGATGGACTTTGAAAACTAATTGAAGCTTGTTTTAGAGCTTCCATCTCTATTTTTACTTCATTTAATTCAGCTTTTAACTGCATCAATTCCCCCTCCATGGTAGTCCCTAAATTTAATTTCACCGGTAACCTGATATAAACCTAACTTTCTTATTTATTTAATGTTTTACGGTTCTAATACCCCTTGTACCTGTCACCAGTGTAATAATGGTCGTCTTAACGTCCATATACGCGAGCTTAAATAGACAACCAAGTGAAAACCTCATGTATCCACTTTATCAACCTAACATGTGTTTTATTAATAAATAATCAAAATCAAAACATTTATTGTTGATGTATACAATTTAGATGAACAGACTATAAATACATGCTACTACAAAATTTCTATTAAACAGTATGAATTTTTATATTTAAGAAACTATTCATCTTGTTAACTCATTAATCCTCCTATCAAACTTTATTATATAAAATTAAGATATGTTATTTCTGTGGCAAATAAATGAAATTGTTCTAAGAATATCAAATAGAATACATGCTATTACAAAATTTCTATTGAACAGTATGAATTTTTATATTTAAGAATCTATTCTTCTTTTTAACTCATTAATACTCCTATCAAACTTAATTATATAAAATTCAGATATATTATATCTATGACAAATAAATACAGTGGAATGTTTATCTTATTCCCTTAATTCAATAAGTTAACTGTAAAAAAAAAAAATTGATTTTAGCAAGAGAATAAAAAGTCAATTAGAGGAGAAAAGCGAAAGAAACCAGTGATTATCACAGAAGAAGAAGAAATAGAAATAGCTACAAAAAGTATAATGCTTGAGGAGGATAACTCCAATGATTCGAGTCGTTTACGTCCAGACACTGATCCCTCCTTAGTGAGGGTAGCTACTGACATCCTCAGTGGAGTAGACAAACATGTGGAAGTGGAATATATGAGTCGTGTCGATTCACTTTCTGGTATGTTGGGTTTAATTATTCAGTAAAATATTTACTATTAGTTTCTAAAAAAATAGATCTCTGCAATGTTTGATGTAATAAATATATAGATATAATATGAGCATTTGATGTAATGTTGTGTAATATCAATTAGAATCAATTATAGGTGAAAGGAAATTTTTTGCAAATATTTACAGGTAAACATTTAGAAATATACATGGATTAGTCAAATATAAACTAATTTAATGTTATCAACACAATAATATCTAAAAACACAAGTAAGGCAAACAATTTTTTAAAACCAGCAGTTGTATTTTTTTTGTTTAAATTGAGTTATTCATATCAATGGATTTAGAATGAAAATATGCATTTTACAACGTTGAATTTGGAAAAAATCTAAGAAGTTATGAAAGCTTAAGTGAATATCAGGAAACAAAATCCTACCTCAAAATCAAGTCCAAAAATTTATATATTTTTATGTCAATAAAAATGTTTAATTAAGAGTTTTAAAGGATGCCATAAATTAATCTGAATTGTTTTCAGTAAAACAAATTTACAAAACTAAATATGTGTCAACAACAAGGGAGATGAAAGGCACTAGATATGTCGAGGGAGCTGAACACCATTTCGAAAGAGTACCACAATTTAGGTGTCTAGGCACTGTTATCACTGAGAATAACTACATAAGAGAAGAAATAAATGCAAAGAAGGACAGTTGCTAATAAGTGTTAGTGGTAAGAAAAATCTTTCGAAATTATGATATACCAAGAGCTCTTGAAAATAAGAGTATATAAGACGGTCCTGTAACCAGTTCTTATATATGGAAGCAAGTGCTGGATACACACACTCAACGAAGAGGAGCCTATAATTATAAATATTTGGCCTATGAAAACAAATGACAAGTTGAAGAAGCTATATAATGCCCCATACATTATATCCACCACAAAGAGGGGAAGGATAAGATGGTTGGGTTATGTGCAAAGAATGGAGCATGGTAGGCTCCCTAAAATGATAATGGAGGGACATCCGGGTGGAAGAAGGAAAAAAGGCAGGCCTAGACTTCGTTGGCTGGAAGACGTTCAAAATGATCTAAGGAGCCTAGGTGAAGGCAGATGGAGAAAGACAACCAAAGACAGGTCGATTTGGAGGAAGATAGTAGAGGAGGCCAAGTTTCTACAAGGATCATAGTGCCATCAGATGATGATGATTAAGGAAACAAATTTACTTGAATTACTTTATGGAAAACGACTTCTGGTTTTTTGTAATTTATTATTTTACATTATAGGCGTAGGGAGGTGGCGGTCCCATCGTCCAGTCATTGTACCGCAACCAGCCACTGGCCCTCCAGGTTGGGGGAACACTTACACGAACACTCACACACCAAGTACACTTTATACAGCACACTACATCACCTAAACACTACAGACAAAGGTCACCTACAGTACACACCCTAGGGTCACCTTCCCTAGGTAGCCACCCCGGATGGGGGAGCTAGTCAGGATGCTCGGAGGAGGCAGCCCCTCTACCTGACTCGGGGGCAGTGGGCTGATAACCCACCCCCCTAAAGTACCTTATTACGAAACCTCAAAGAGAAGAAGCCGGACTGAATTACGGTAACAGACCCAGGAAACGCCTAAATGACCTAAGAATTGGATTTTGGAACATTTTATCATTACATAGACTAGGAGCACTTCGTGCGCTCCTTGCAGAAGTGGACACATACAGAATCGACATAGCAGCTATCCAAGAGGTCCGATGGATAGGACAGGGAATTACGGAGAAGAAGTACCATACACTCTACTATAGCTGCCATGAAAAGCATCACATCTTCGGTACCGGATTTGTTGTGAGAGGCAGAGCTCGACAGCTAGTGATGCGATTTACTCCCATTAACCAAAGGTTATGCTACATTCGGCTTAGAGGAAAATTTTTTAATTTCTCTCTAATCAACTGCCATGCCCCAACAGAGGTGTCACCTGAGGAGGATAAGGAAACATTTTATGAAGAACTTGGACGCGTGACAGAAAGCTGCCCCAAAAATGATGTTAAAATCATTCTTGGTGACTTTAACGCCCAAGTTGGTAAGGAGGTGGCACTCATGCCGACCATAGGAACCCACAGCTTGCATGAGACCAGTAATGATAATGGGCTACGGATGGTGAACTTTGCTACATTGCATGGACTGGTTGTTGGAACAACTCTTTTTCCTCGAAAGAATATCCACAAAGCAACATGGATCTCTCCAAATGGGCAAACAACATCACAGATAGACCATGTACTCATTAGCGCCCGTCACAAGTCCAACATGATGAATGCAAGATCTTATAGAGGTGCAAATATGGACACGGATCAATATTTGAGCATTGCCGAGGTCAGATCACGAATTTCGCTGATTAAAAACCACCACCAACGACCAAAGAAGAAGATTGATGTAGCTAAACTTAAGGACTCAGACCACC
Source organism: Nezara viridula (assembly GCA_928085145.1). Lineage (NCBI taxonomy): Eukaryota > Metazoa > Arthropoda > Insecta > Hemiptera > Pentatomidae > Nezara > Nezara viridula. The sequence continues at coordinate 118,899,854 of OV725078.1, forward strand.
AATATTCGTATCAACAAGCTGTGGAGACGAAACTTAATGAAGAAGTAATTAATGACAGCTCTATGGTCGATGAACAGTGGAAGAGATGCAGCTACGCAATGAAACAGGCAGCAGAAGAATCTCTTGGCTACGAGACTAAATCTAGAAGGCCCCCATGGTTTGATGCTGAGTGCCTTCAAGCAGTAAAAGTGAAAAATGAAGCCTACAGAAAGAAGGTTCAGCGTCCCACAAGGCTCTCCCAAGAAACATATCGAAGAAAAAGACGTGAAGAGAAGAGATTATTCCGCGGAAAGAGAAGAGCTTGGGAAAATAAGAACATGGAGGACACAGAGGCATTGCGCGGCCAAAATGAAAGTCGGCTGTTCTTTCAGAGAATAAACGAGGGTAGGGCAGCTTTCAGGCCCAGAGTGACGGCATGCAAAGACACGAATGGAACTCTTTTAAGCCACAAAGATGACGTACTAAGGAGATGGGTACAACATTTCAAAGACGCATTAAACAGAGGAACGGTGCCTGGAGAAGTAGGAGTAATGAAGGAAGACTCCCTGAATTCTATTGAACCCCCGGATGAGGAGGAAATGGAAAACGCCCTGAGGAAATTGAAAAATGGAAAGGCGCCAGGCCCGGACGGAATCCAGTCAGAGCTGTTGAAATGTGGAGGTGAAGAACTCAAGAAAGCTCTGCATGATTTAATGCTGACCATCTGGGAGAGGGAAGCTATGCCTACGGAATGGGCAACAGCCATTATCTGCCCAATACATAAGAAAGGAGATCAAACAGAATGCGCTAACTATCGAGGAATCTCACTCCTTTCGTGTGCTTATAAGCTGCTCTCTAACATTCTTTTTGAGAGGATCCTCCCGTATTCTGAAAAGGAACTGGGGAAATATCAGGCTGGATTTCGAAGAGGACGCTCAACCACTGATCAACTGTTCTCTCTGAGGATGATCCTAGAAAAGACTATGGAGCGTAAGGTAGTCACCCACCATTTATTCCTAGACTTTAAAGCAGCATACGACAGCGTTGATAGAACGCAACTATACTGTGCCTTGGAGGAGCTAAGCATCCCTCAGAAGCTCGTACGCCTAATCAAGATGACCATGGACAGCTCGAGATGTAGAATACGCGTCGGTTCTGACGACTCCGAAGAGTTTAAAGTGAGCAGTGGGGTTAGGCAAGGGGATGCCCTCGCCTGTCTATTGTTCAACTTGGCAGAGGAGAAAGCTGTAAGAGACTCCGGTATTCAGACCAACGATATAATCTTCAATCGCCTGACACAGCTTCTTGGTTTTGCTGATGATATTGACATAATAGGTAGGTCTGAACGGGCTCTCAGAGAAGCGTTTATAGGCCTTGAAGCAGCTGCAAGACCACTTGGTCTAGAAGTCAACGAGAGGAAAACTAAGTATATGAGAGTTGGTGGTGAGGTGGATCTGAACTCTCCATTTGAGGTAGGTTCTTTTAAGTTTGAGAGAGTGAAAAGTTTTATATACCTTGGGTCTGAAATTAATAGCAAAAATGACATGGCTCAAGAAATACAAAGAAGGATCACGGCTGCCAATAGATGTGTCTTTGGACTTGGCCGACACTTAAGAAGTAGGTACCTCTCAAAGAAGACCAAGCTGATCATATACAAGACCCTTGTTCGGCCTGTTTTGACATATGGCTCAGAGGCTTGGACGATGACTAAAAACGATGAGATGAAGCTGAGTGTGTTTGAGCGAGGAGTCCTCAGAAGGATTTATGGTCCAGTAAAGGAGGGTGATGTCTGGAGGAAAAGAAAAAATAGGGAGCTCAGTTCTCTCTATACAGACATCGACGTAGTCACGTATATTAAACTGGCCAGACTAAGGTGGGCAGGGCATGTGGCCAGAATGAGCACCGTTGAAATACCAAAGAAAATAATGATGGAGGAGCTGCACCTCGTAAGACGGGTAGGAAGGCCGAGGACGAGATGGTTGGACAACGTGGCCTATGATGCGAGAGCCCTGCTTGGTGTACGGAACTGAAGAGCTGCAGCAGAAGACAGAGCCAACTGGCGGAGCCTCTTGGAGGAGGCCTAGTCTCGGTAACGGGATGTCGTGCCACATATGATGATGATGATTATTTTACATTAAAAAATGGCATTCCATTGGTATATTATAACATAGAAATCCATGTAGAGCAAAGAGAAAACAATATCATAAAAAAAAAAAATTAATTATATAATTTTTTTTCAGTTCTCAGAATATATTAACAAGAACCATTGGCCACAGGTTTAATATTTTTATGGTCTATTATGAACAAAGTTTTATTGAAATTGATGATCCCACATCCATAACCTCTCTTATCGGATTAATCATTAAACATACAAGTTTCCTTGTATAAGCTGTTGGTATTTATTGTAATTTCTTGATAGTAATTGTGATTAGACTCAACTATGGACTAAATAGGACTTTAAAACAAATTTTTCAGATTGCATAAAAAGAAAAAATTAAGGCATATTGCAAATAAATATTTATTATAAGAAGTAATATCACTAGTTTTGTGATTCTAGTGTATTCCTTATGTTTATGCAGCTATCACTGATGAAACACAATTTTTCTAAAAGAATTGAAATTTTGCCTTCTGTTTCTTTAAAAAATTTTTGGCAATAATTTATTTTAAAGTACAGGATGGTGTTGATAATCCAAACACGGAGATTCATATTGTGTGCCCTGTTCACATTTTCAAAATGTTCGGATTATCAAAAGTTAAATTTATTTTTTTTTATTATTTTAATGGAATTTACAACTGTATTACATAGAAAATACAATAAGTAAATGTGAAATTGGTAACATGACATGAACAACATGAAGAGAAACTACCCATTGGTAGAACTCAAATTAAAGTTCTATATTAGAAGATCCCGAGGCCATCTTCTTTTCAGACGCCTCGGAGGGTTATCAGGGATCGAGGAGGAAGCAAGGTTTGAAACCAGAGGATTCGGATGGTTCTGCAGTTTTTTATGGAAGGACAGGTATCTGGATTGGGCCAAATCAGAAACATATGGAACATTAAGGTCTTTATGGATGATTTTATTTGTGACAAAGTAAGGAGCGTTGAAGATTTCATGAAGGATTTTGGATTGTAAGGATTGGATACAAGAGGAATTCGATGGTTTAGTGGAGCCCCAAAGCTCAATTCCGTAAGTCCAAATAGGTCTTATTATTGTCATATATATGAGTCGTTTATAATTGATTGAAAGTTTGAGCGTTTGTCTAGTAAGTGCTGCAGTAGTCGAAAACGTCGGACGGTATCTAGTCGTTTCAGTCTGATATGGGGGTTCTAAGTGAGTCATTTGTCAAGGTGGAGTCCTAAATATTGGATTTGTTCGACAAGGATAAGAGGGCTATTGTTGAAGAATACTGTAAGACCGGAAGTCATAGATTTACGACGAAGAGTGAAGGTAATTTGATGGGATTTATTGGAATTTATTTTAATCCTCCAGTTTTGACACCATTTTTCAAGGCTTGTGATGTGTGATTGAAGAGTTTGGGATGCAATAGATGGATCGTTATTAACTGATAGGATATACGTGTCATCGGCATAGGTGGTGATGACAGTGTTGGATTGGGTTGGGATGTCAACTGTATAAACTGTGTAAAGGATAGGACCGTTAAATTTAAAATGATGGAAAAATTATACACGGTAACGAAAATATTTAAATCAGTTAAATATATTAACAGAATGATCATATAATGTATATTGAGTATGATTTTGTTGCTAAAGAAAACGCCTGATTTCAGAATTTTTTAAGAAATACCCGGCTTTGGTAGTCGGTGTTACATCCATTCACCCACTCCAAGCAAGTATTAAATGTGTTTATGGCATTTCTATGACAAATCTATAGTAACAAATAAAATTTGGGAGTAAAGAAATTTTCCAGTAAAATAAAAATTAATATAAAAAACATAACTCATACCTGCTTTTTAAATCATCAAGCCAACCTTTACTGATATTAAAATCTGCTTTATCATCCTTATTAAAAAAATTATTAAAGAAAAAGTTTGCCTTTTCAGCTAATATATCACCAAAAATCATAAAATGTATCCTTATTCTTGTCTGATGCAACTTCTATTGGAGCTTAACAGTTTATGAGAGAAAAGTTGAAAAACATCCTCTTAATGCATAGTTAGCACAGGCATAGGGAAACGGGCCTGAACTTATATCTCTTCTTCTTGCTCAGAATGAAACCAATCCCAAATGTATGTTTCTTGTCTTCACAGAGAAGATGGTATGACTTTTTTTGGTGAAGGCTTCTTGACCCGTCCATCTTATTTCTTGGATTGCAGCTATTTCAACAATCATGTCAACATTATCAAACAGTACATTTGTGACAGAAGCTGATGAAGAGTACCCAGTCTTAAAATGTCTGAAATAATAGGGATAAAATATTTCATTATCTTATTGTAAGTTCCATTAGGTGGGCACTGAGCTATTTCTGAATAATCAGTCCAGCTTTCCTTTTTGCAAGATTCCTATTGGTACAACAACAACAAGTTTTAAGAGGAGGAGATTATCAGCCCAAACTCTGCCCCTAAATCAGGGGCTGCCCCGTTTGAGCCTCGTGGCCTGCTCCCCCATACAGGATGGCTACTGCTACAGTAGCCTGTTATGTTAAATAATGTTATTTTATATCTGTAAATATACAAATTATAATGTGAATATGCAATTCTTCTTTTCATATATATTTATATTTAATATAGTTTCATACATCAACCAATAAAAGCATTATGAATCTTGAAAATATTAAACATAATAAAAGATAGATTATTTGTTAATAATAATCATGGATGATATTGTTATCCTATCAAGATAAGTTGATAGACACAACAACTCTCCGCAACTTAAATAAGAACAAAATCTGAAATATAAGCAAGAGAATGATGACGTCTCTGTGATCTGCATAGAGGCTGGAAGTCGGTCATTACTGGTTCAGGAATAGTGTTAGTTTCACTTTCTGATTTTCCTTTCTCTGTAACATCTGCATGAAACGGATGTGCCATTTTTGCAGTTATCGGTTCAGGAACTCTGGAGTTATTGCTCTTTGCTGGTATTGTAGGTGTTGGAATGACAAAGAATGTAACTTTGAGAGTAATGCTGTATGAGGCATTGCCAGAGATGAATGTCAAAAATAAGTTGATTCACCTTGTGAAGCTGAAAATGAGGGAGATGAGGTTTCAAGTGCAAATACAATCTGATTGCTCATTCATTTCACTTCTGCCAAAGGTTCGCAACAAAGATATGACAAAGACTCCAGAATCCAGACTTGAGGAATCATGATTGGTTACTCTGATAACCTAGATACAGTTCCAAGGTCTCTGCTAGAGCTCAAAGAAACATTCCTCAACCTTAAGAGGGCAGCTTCAATCATTGGCCTTGTTGTTAATAAAGCCAAAACTAAGTATTTTTATACAGGGGGTGGTGAAGATCCAATGTTGGTTATTGGCTCTTACACTTTTTAAAGGGTTACGGAGTTCACTTACCTTGGATTCTAAATGTGACAGCTTTAAATGATATGTCAACGGAAATAAAGAAAAGATTGTTCACTATGAATTGGTGATACTTTGGATTACTGAAGACCTTTTAAAACAGGCTCTTGAGCAGTGCAAAGCTTATTCTTTATAAACCTTAATCCGACCAGTTTTCAACTATGCTTCACAGACATGGACCATTTCCAAAAGTGACGAAAGAGACCTAATAAGTTTTGAATGAAAAATATTGCGGCATATTATTGCTCCATTGAGAGTTTCCGAGGGATTGAGAATTAGGAAAAACTTATAACTGTACCAAATCTACAAGGAGAATGGAGTGGTAACGTACCTAGGATGAGTGAAGAAGAAATCTCGAGGATGGTATCCAAACAGTTTCTTCATAGGCCCCAAAGAGCCGGAAGACCAAGGTTAAGGTGGTCTGACAGAGGGGTAGTGGACACAAGAAACCTCCTAGGGATCATCAACTGGAAAGTGGCAGCATAGAACAGAGCCGAATGGTGGAGGCTTATTGAGGATCCCAAGAGCCTTTCAGGGTTGTAGCGTCACACTTATAGATAGATAGTCCTTTAAAAAACAATATCAACTATCAATATAACTTTTGGTGTGGGTTTAATTTTATGAAAATACTATGCATACAGGTGCACATTTCTTTATAAAGTTTTATATTGATAGTTTTTTTTTTAACCTTTCACAAAACAACTTCTAGATGGCCGATTTGAAAACAAAACATACCCCCTTTAAAGCTAAAACGATACTGAAGGCAAGTTTCGCTAGTAGAAGATGAAAAAGTCAATCTCTGTCATGCACAAGCCTCAGGAATAGAAAGGGATAGAGAACACAGAGCATCCTTTCCAAACTACAAGTGTGCTTTATGCACCTGTCCATGGGGAAAGATCGCAGTGTCCTTTCAGAAGGACCATCCACATCTAAGATATTATTTGCGTTCCATGATTATTCCATGGGGAAAGAAAGCATCTGTTCAAAAGTATAATACATGTCTTGTGTCAAGCTTAACATTGGAAGTGGATCAATCTTTCTAACTTTTAGCCCGTGTAAATATTCAAATTTAGCTGCCATTGTTTGAATTTTGTTTTTAGCTCCACTTATAATTGAAGAAGAAGACATAATGGAGTGTGTTGACCCGATGCTGGCAGATCCACTTCTTTTTTCCGACTGCTTGGAACTTGGTTTTCAACCTTATGAGTTGATTGATCCTCGACTGTAACATCAAGGTGAAATGTATGCTATGTGTTTCAAATTCTATTCACTTACTGTTAAGTTTAAGGTATAAACCACAGGTGGGAAACCTTCACCTTCCATTACTTTTTGCATGTTCTTCATTAATCTAGTGCTAGAATTATTTAAGTTATGAAAATTTGAAAATAAATAGAATTAAGTTGAAAATATGTATATCAGTGTGTTTGTTAGTGTATTTACTTATAAAAAAATAACAACAGTAAAACATAAAAAATTAATTCAACCTCCATTATCACTGTCTAGCCTTTATGCAGCCTATAATGATAAGAAGGTTCACTGCCTGTGGTATTATCCAGTAAGCCTTAAGAATTAATTCATAGCTGAAAGTCAAACAAACTGGATTCAACATTCCTTAATCGCTTCTGTTTTGATGCATTCTGTTCATCATAGTATAATGAATTATTAAGCTGCAAATTTCATGTTCATAGCAATATTCTGACCATAAAAAATTTAAAAATTGGATATGAGATTTTGAAACAATACATTGATGCTTTGAATAGATATTTTTAACTAGTGAAAAAAGTCCAAGATTATTAAGTTACTCCTAAAATTTGTCTATTAGTCATGATGATGCGGTAGTGCATTTATATTTGTTTTTGTGATCATATAAAAAAAAGGTTTTACTGAATAAAATTTAAATTTTTACTTGTAATATACTTTGCTTTATTTCAAATCAGTAGCAGAACCAAGATTTAATTGGAGAGGGACTTGAGCCCAAAAGCTTATATATATATATATATATATATATATATATATATATATATATATATATATATATATATATATATATATATATATATATATAAATAAAGGGGCCAGGGTAGCCGTAAAGGCTAAGACGCTTGCAATAGGTAATCAAAGTTAAGCAACGTCAAGCTTGGTTAGTACACTTTGATGGGTGTCGTCCACCAGGGAATCCATGCTGCCCGAGTCTCTACCCCCCTGGAGTATTTGAGGCCTGTCAGACTACTGGAGGCAACTCACACTGACTGGATGTAGGAATGATGACCTTACCCCATGTACTTTAATCAGGAATCAGGATGTGGTTGTTAGTAGCCCTCCTGAGGTTCAGTCCATGGATGGTCTGTTTCGGGGAAAGAAATATAGGTCCTCATATGCCTGCTGACTCTGAGCAACCATAATCCATGGATCTAGACTGATTTGTCACTGTTCTTGAACCCGAGTGAGTCGGTGAGAAGGATACTGCCAGATTGGCCCCAAAGAGATCGTCTGTGGAGCTATGGATAGCCTGTCACTACACCATGGAGCCTTTTTTCACAGCAACGTGAGGTTGGGTGACCCCTTCCAGGCTATCTGTGCTCCCGCATGCAACATGCATCTGTAAGGAGACCACATTTCGTGGCCAAAGATATTCATGGTCTATAGCGCCACCCAAAAAAAAAAAAAAAATAATTATATACATTATATAATTATATAATCTGGAAAATTGGTCACTCCTGTGATCCATTTGTTTAATTTCTTGTGATCCCTGCAGTGTAATATTTCATTGACATCACCATGTATTTGTTATTATAGAATAATAATATTTCTACATTTAAATATCTTAGTTTAATGTAGTTTTTGTTATTTGGTTTTCAATATTCACTATTTACCAATCTTATAAACAATTCATTTTTCAATGTTTTGGACTTTGATGCTTCATTAATTTAAAAATCAATAAAAGTAAACCAGATATTATTCTAGTGAGCATTGAACAACTTCTAGAGTCACATTGCAAATTATTTCCAGACTTTTAAGTATGAAACGTCAGTATGACTTTTATTTAATTTATCTAATATAAACTGTTTGTCTAAAATTAAACATTTTATGTAGCCTGCCTGTCTTCATTGATATTAGTTATAAATATTGTTGATATTACCATACTGTTAATTGCTGAAAAATACGTCAAACATAATTGATCATGCACTTAGCATGTAGTTGAACATGACATAAAAAATGAAATAGCAGGTATGTTATTTAAAATTGTTTAACAGTTGAGCTTATTTATGCTTTTCATTTTTTTCCCTTTAGTAGAAGTAATTATAAATGTGTTTAATCATCTTTAGATTTCATACACTGTTGTTTTTAATTAATATCATCATACTAATTTTTTTCTTTTTCTTTCTAGGTTTCTTTTTACATAAGAAACATGGTGCATTATTTTTGCATCAGAAATAAGAGGTGATAAAAATAAAGTAAACATCATGATTAAAATAAAAATGTTTGTTTGTGCCAAATAGCACGATACATCTTCCTATATTAGACAAAGTAAATAAATAAAAATTAAAATGAAGTGCCAAAAATAACTACATAGTTTCATAATAACCTCATTTGTAACAGGACAAGAATGCTAGTGTTAACATAAAATTTAGCAAAAGACATGCCTATAACATTAAATTTCAAATAAACTAATAATGAAATGCTTTACTGCTTGTATTTTTTTTTTCTAGTAGACAATGATTAAATCTGGTCATTTAAAATATTTCTTTGATGTTGGATTTAGAAAAATAGTTGATAGGTTTTAAATTATTCTAGTATACAAAATTTATAAATGAATATTTTATATGCCTTTGTATTTTTATGTTAATTTTAAGAGGTTGCATCATTTATATTATTTTCGATAGTATTATTTTAATTTGTTTTGTAAATTTTTAATTAATCAGTTCTACAATGATGTATCTTGTTTTCCATTAAATATATAGTTTATCTGTCATGTAAAAGGCTTATAAAACGACTGTTAACAGAAATGGCATTATGTAATAGGACCATTCCATATTAAATTAACCGATGGTGTACAACTTGAAATCTTGGAAATCAATGGTGTTTTATTAATATTTATTATTATTATGAGAATGAAAAAAATGCAAAAGTTTTTAATTATAACTTTAAAAAATATCAATGAAAATTAACTTTCTTTGACATTTTAAAACATTCAAAAGCTTATATCTCCAAAACTATTACCCTAGAAAGCTCAAATAGCATCATTCTTTTTAGAATGTTAAGGGCTTTAATTTAATATATTATTTGACTTTATCAAAACTTTTTTTTTTTCTAATTATGTTAAATGTTAAAAACAAAAATTTAAAATATTTATTTTATTTCTCAAAAGATAAGTGTTACATGTACTACTTTAGTAATATGTTCATTTTGATCTATGTTGATCAACCAGGATGTGAAAAATTGTTTATATGTTCACAAATCCTACTTTAAAATTGTCACAGAACATAGGATTTGTCAACATTTTACAGGGATTGCATTAAATAATGAGTGAAGAATTGAATTCACTTTAGTGAAATGTGATGATTTTTTGCTATTCATTAAGTGTGATAGCTGCTCATCACCCTGTTGTGCGTGGGTTAGCTCTGCATGAGCACAGACTGTGCGACTTAAGGTCCACTCTACACAATATATCTGCCACTACTTTGTCGAGGCTGGAAATAAGAGAAATTGGTAAATTCTTTTAGTGGAACGTTGGTAAAAGGCATATGTGAAGGTTTTGTGGTCAGTGGATCATGTTCAATCAAGGTTTGCCTTCTAACATGTGATAAAAATGTTTTATGGAACTATACTTGGCTAAAAGTTCCTTGAAGTGGAATAAATCTCATAAGTTTTTATACATGTCTAATTCGAAAATCCAAATAAGAAAAAAAAATAGAATCTTTGTATATTTTGTAAATCATAAATCCTACATCTGTTTAACCATTAAATCACCATTGATCTTGGCTTGATCAATATTGATGAAACAGACATTTGTAAGATTCTTAAGCTTGACTAAACAAAAAGATGATTTAACTGATAAGATAGGATGATCCTAAAAATAAATGTTTTGTACTTTTATATCATGGTAGAATGATTGGAAGGGCCGCTTCTAAGGGCATTGTAGATCATTGTTTTTTATTTACCTAGTACCATTGTATGTTTGGCCCCAAAAATAATTGTTTTGTAAATTTGGGTAAATTTATTATGCATTTATATATATATATATTCGGTTGTTGGCACTACAAACCATGAAGATCTTTGGCTGCGAGATGTGGTCTCCTGACAGATGTATGTTGCTTGTGGGAACTCAGATAGCCTGAAGGGGGTCACCCAACCTCACGTTGCTAGGAACCATGGTTACCATGGTGCAGCGGCAGGCCACCCATAGAGCTCCTTAGCCGATCCCTTTGGGGCCAATCTGGCAGTGTCCTTCCCACCGACTCACTCAGGTTCAAGGACAGTGACAAATTGTTCTAGATCCATGGATTATGACTGCTCGGAGTCAGTAGGGGCACAAGGACCTATATTTCTTTCCCCCAAAAAACTGTCCATGGACTGAACCTCAGGGTGGCTACTAACCTCCTGGTAGACCACATCCCGATTCCCGATTAAGTACATGGGGTCATGAGTCCTACGCACGGTCGGTGTGAGTTGCCTCCAGTAGGTTGATGAGTCTCACATACCGGGGGGGGGGGGAGGAGAGACTCGAGCAGCATGTTTTTTTCCCTGGTGGACCAGTCACCCATCCAAGTACTAACCACGCTCGATGTTGCTTAACTTTAATTGCCTATAGCAAGCGCCTTAGCCCGTACGGCTACCCCAACCCCCATATATATATATATATATATATATATATATATATATATATATATATATATATATATATATATGGTAGAGTGGTATGTATGTATTGCCCCACTTCAGACTCTAGCGGAGGGCCCGAAACAGAGCCAAAGTAGGCCTGCTATCAACTATGACTAAAACAGTAGTCTTCATCAGGGTCCTTGGTTTGGGAATTATATATTTTTTGAAACTAAACTTAAGAAAGAGCTAGGCCCATAGGAGTTCATTTTCTCATGAATGTCATTATTAATTGTTGAACTCATAATAATACTAATAATAATAATGTCCCTTAAGTAAATATATAAGTTAACATTCATTTCATTTTTAGAAAGCAATAGGATCTTTATTAAAATATAATGAAAAGGAGTTAAAATTGATTCTTAGATAAATAACTGGATCAGAACATTAATCATTAAAAACTTTGAATTAGTTTTCTAAATCTAATTTAAGTAAAAAAATGACTTTTTTTTATCATTGCCTATGGATATTTAACATAATTCTAACTTGATTTGTAAACTTTGTTTTATATTTATCTTTTGTTTCCCATAGATAGTGTTAAGTATTAAGAGTAAGGAAATTTTACATACAGATAAAACTATATTTAGATATTTACATTATACAGCTGTTTAAATAAATATAATTTTTGATATAACTGAAAAAAATGTTGTTTTTAATCCTCATACACCTTTGATTTCAAAATCATTATCCAAACAAAATTTCTCTTATGTTGCACATAATTGTATTGGCTATTTATGAGAAGAAAAAAAAAAGTCAAATTAAGTAATGTAGCTGTAAATATAGTTATTGAAGAGAGAGATAGAGAAACACTTTATTTTCATTTAAAAGAGTGTTGCCCAATTATATTGGGTTGCTAGATACACAGCATACTATTTAATCATGAAGAGAAGGATGGTTGGGGTGATCAGTCAGAAATAAGAATGCAAAAATAAATAATAATATTTTCCAACGTTTCGACCTGAAGTTCAGGCCTTCATCAGGGCTAAGAAAAGAACCAGATAACAAGGTATGAGAAACATAAATAATGTAGGTAAAAAAATTAAAGTAAAATGAAGTGTTTAGAATAATGAAAATAGTAAGAACTAAGAGATAAATAATAATAACCGTTACAAAGTGTGGAATAATGAAGTAAACAATCAAAAAAGGTGACATAAGTATTAAAATGGTAATCTTATAATAAAATGTAAAAAAGAAAAAATTAATATGAAGTTATATAAGAGATGAAAATAAATAGTAAAATTAAGATATTTCAAATAGAATAGTTGGATACAAAATTGAGATATTGTAAAGTCAATGAATACAATATCTGAATTTTCTTGGAACCACCAACCAGAGGAGAGAGGGACGCGCCCCCTCGCCGGATTCGCCAGTACTAGTCACAATAATAATTCACATTATAATTCTCTTTTTTTTAAATAAGTGTTTTACCAATTGAATTAGGTTCTAATTGGTTAAACCTTTGTTTTATTCTCTCGGTGATTGGATATTTTCGTAAATATTTTACTCGGTCCAGCATTCTGCAACTATCTGGCTCTAAGAATCATTAATTTGTTAGACAAAAATTGTACTTCAACTTTTAATGGTCAAAATCTCAACTATTCTACTGTCCATCGCTGGGTAATATGAGCCGTTATGGATTTTGAAAAAATGTGCCTTTTAACGATCGGGACGAATCCTTTTTTTTTTTTTTTTTTTTTTTTTTGTTTCATCTTGCCACTTGTCATAGTCATTTTGAGTGAATAGTAGATGCATATTCTCTTCTTTTCGGAATATATAACGCTGAAAAAAATGCAAATGAAAATCAGTTTCAACTCGAAAAATAGTTGTTTTACGGCTTAAGACTAAGGCTGATAATAGTTAATAATATTCTTTAAGAAATCTCTCAAATCTGTTAGAATACAAAGGAGAGAGGGGAGAAATTGTGGGATGTATTAATTTTTTGAGCACCAGAAAAATGTATAAATAGAGACAGGATTTTAATGTGATTGTACATTCTAATCGTTTGCATGTAACATATTTACGACTGATTTTCTATCGGATTCACGATATGAAATATTTTTTTATTGAGTAATGTAACATCCTGTCTATTGGACAACAGTTATAGTAAAGTAAGACCACATTCACACATATACATAGATATATAAAATAAACCGAAGAAAAATAATGAATAAATAATAATTAAGAAGTATATACAATAAAAAAAATAAAATAAATTAAAGTTAAATAAATAAAATAAACGGGCATATACATAGTATGTATGTATGTACATCGTATATATTACATGCCTATATGTGTACACTACAAATATTAAAAAACAAATAAATATTGTATGTTTTGCTCTTTTTGTACATAATGAGTTGAACACAATTTTGGATGTGTTGGTTAAGTTTCACTTTCTTCTAGGCTTAGGTTAATCATACTTAGTGTTACCCAAATGCGAGACTAAGACTCTTCTTGGTCTTGCGCATTCAGTCTTTGTCATGGACAAGAGTCTCGTAACACTCTTGCTGTTATCTATTAACTTATTACTATAGAGATATTGCTGTAGTTTTTTAGATAGGAGAAACCTAAGTCCGAATGAAAAATTAAAAGAGTTAAATGCTAAAGTATATTGGTTATAATAATTCTTTACATATAGTAACTAAAATTGTCAAGTATTAGTAACTATTTTGCCTAAATTTTTATTCAAAAAACTTTTTTTTTTAACCGTCTCGGTCTTGCAACAGTTAGGTGGTCTTGGTCTTGCAAACTGCAAGACCAAGGCCGATTTTGGGTAACACTAATCATAGTTCATTGTTGAATTAGAATTAGGTTTTTTTTCTCATCTCACATTACTATACTTTATACCTAAATTTAATTCAAAGGCATTCATTCAAATAAGGCTAGACAAATTTTCCATGTATTAATATTAGAAATGAAATGTATTGATAATTTTTGCATGTTTAAGGTGTTATATATATAATTTGAATTTCTTTGCATGGTTTTGCGCATTTTGCAACACGCTTTTCGGGTTTTTACTAATCATAACCCTAAAATATCTGTAGAACAAATAGAAAAAAATTGTATAGAGCATTGGCAAGTACTACTCCTTTTCGACCTAGTATGACCAATAAAGGTTTCATTGAAATTTACGAAATCGTAGCCTCTTCTTGCAATCAATATATATCAATAATACATCAATTCTTACAAATATAAAATGTTGAAATATTTTTCCATTACCATTATTCCTGATAAAGTTAGAGCGATGATAATTTATTGCAGGATGATAAACGAACGACCTTGGCGGTGGCCTCAAAAATACAAGGAAATATATTGTGTTTTAACTTTAGTAATCGTCCGACTGGCTTTGTTCATCCATTTATAAAACGTTGCTGTTTATTTTTAATCGCTGTAAAATCATTTGTAATTCAGTAAGTATGTGGTTTAAATTTTATTAAATGTTTGAAAAGAATTACTGAGTGGAAATTCTGTTTCGCTAGAACAAGGCTCATTAAAACTATATCGCAGCGCTGTATATAAACTGTCTCATTGATGTGGATTTTTTTTTCTGACCGAGATTTCCCAGATTCATGGACTATATACACACACATATATATATATATATATTCTTTTTCCGAGTATATCTTAAGAAACGTCACATTTTAAGTTACCTTATATATTTTGTAAGCTGAAGTACCATGAAATAAATCAAGTACCTTTTTTATTGTTATCAAATCTTTACACGTCGGTATTTCTGTCTTGTTATCCTTTTCTGTTTTTGTCTTTTTATGAGCATTATTCATCATATATTCTTGTTAATCTTTTCCACGATTTAAAATTAATGCCTGAACCTTTCGTCTAAAAAAATTATTTGGATTTGTTACGTTAAAGTTTATGAAATTTCTTTTTTCAAAATATCTCCCATGATTCATTAATATAAACTTAGTTTTTTATATCTTATTGAAATTGTATTTAAATTTATAATTGAATGAATTATGATGTGAATAAAAAAGTCATTGTTAATTCTAATTTTCCTTACTGATTGTTCTTTGTTTTCTACCGGACCCGTCTTGTTTTTTTTTCTCATAAAAGGCTAAGAAGTTTGACTTGTTTATTTAAAAAATGTATAGAAATACTGAAAATGTGGGGTACATTTTTTTTTTCTAAAATAGTTACCCACTCATTAAAGAGATACCCACTACAGAGATTTTTTTATCTGTGTTTTCTAAGCTCTAAGCCTTCAAATTTCCCGAAAATAGCATACCACTAGAAATTTGACAAGGCTATTCCAATAAAGAATTTGACAAGCAGAACCAAAAAGAAAATTATTTTTCCCATGTGGTATTATAGCTGAATACTATTGGATTTACATCCATGAATTTTATTATATTTAATATTGGTATTAAATAACATATGACTTTGAATATATAACACGGAGGCACGAGCGCGGATCTAAGGGGGGGGGGGGCTTTGGTGCTGAAGCCCCCCCAAATTGTAAAATATAACCATGTTTTATGGAAAAATATATAAAAAAATTATCTCTTAAAATATTATTGTTCATTTAATTACATTTAAAAGATCTTTAGGAATCACTTTAACACCATTTCATGCAGGTAGTTAGTTTATTTATTTTTTTCCAAAGTAATTATCTTTATTTTTATGAAAAAAAAATGTATTTCGGGCTGTAGCCCCCCCCCAAAAAAAAAATTAAATCCTGGATGGGCTAGTGCACGGGGGCCTCCCCGGTCTCATCCTGTCCTACTCCCTCTCAAGGACCAGTCGACTCCTTCAGTAACAGCCAACGGAAACCCTGAACCCCTCACTTGCTCTGCCAACTTTGCCGAGGAACAGCTCACAGCTAAACACGGAGAGTTGACAACAACGACAGCCCAAAAGACAGCGGCAGCGCAGGAGAGAGGCAACTACGGACCTGAGACCGGCCCCCCGCAAACAATTGTATGCGACCAAAAATAATTAACACACTACCAAACCAAAATTAATTTGAACAATCATCTCCCCTTCAGGGAGATTAATTTGGAGTAAAATAATAGGGAAATATCATAATAAAAATCGTATCATTCACAAATATTCCTTCCAATCAAAATTTTCATTTTTTTATTTTACAAGAAAAGAGCTCCTGGTCATATGCTATGTACCTCCCCCCCCCCAATATTCGACAGCTATTTCAACGGTTACTCGTTTCATTTTAATATTCTAAAATGAATTTAAGAATTTTCTTATCTTTTTTTTTCAGATAATGAAAGGTGTACTTATATTACTACTATTTTGGAAACCGTATTTAGCTGAAGGAAATGCAAATTCGTACGAGGCTTATTACAACGAAGATTTTTATTCCTTCGTTGTACAGGCTAATGCCATTCAACATAAGAGCATCGTACAAGGATTATTCAGTAATTTAATGAGAGATAATTCCACCGACAGCTGCCTCCGAGATTTGAGATATTATCAAGACTCCGTCAATAGTCACGAACACTGGGCCATATCACGTAAAGTTTCTGCTTATTATAAATTTTATGTTTGATAAACAATAGTGAAGTTAAGTTGATATCAAATAAGTTGAGTTTATTTACGTTCCTAAAGAGAAAAGAAAGTCGTAATCGGGATATCGCGACATAAGTTTTGGTTCGAAGTGTAAGGATAGAACACTTCAGTGACACACACTTACTTATGAACCTAACGGCCTTCAACAGGTTTTGTCGAAAAAGCTAGAACAGGGTCGGATGAAACTAAAAATACGGTCTTCAAATCATTGTTGGTTACTCTTTCTTCTAATATTCCATTTCTAATACTCTAAAAAAACAAAAAAAAAAAACATCCCCTCGCGTGTTATGAAATATTCATTTTAATCTTAACAGTCGAATCACGGAATACGCAGAGGAAATTGTCGGAGGCTACCAATGCGGATTTAGACAGAACCGTTCGACCAATGATCAAATATTTCCTTTAATGCAAATATTGGAAAAAAAATAAAAGAAAAACCGTGTTGTTCACCAGCTTTATGTCGATTTCAAAAAGGCTTACGATTCTATTTACCTCTAGAAACTGTATAATATTATAATCAAGCAGGGAATTCCGAAAAAAATAATAAATCTAGTCAGGATGTGTTGAAGGAAACACTCAATACAGTTAGAATCGTTAATAATTTATCTGAAATATTAGAGGTTCTTTCGGGTCCAAAACAAGGAGATTCCCTTTCGCCTGTCCTATTCAATTTGGCATTAGAACTTACCATTAGGAAGGTAATGCGTACCGAAAAAGGGTTGGATCTGGGTGAGCCAACACCCTTGCTTGGCTATGATCTGGTCCTGTTAAGCGAAGACACGAAAACTATAAAACTAAATACGACAACGTTAATGAAAGCCGGTAAAGAACTAGGGCTTAAAATAAACACGGATATGACAAAATATATGATTAGCTGCAAAATGGCGACATCGCCATATATTCTATGGCCATATCGTGATATGAATATAGAAGGTAATATGTTTGAACACATAGAGAAGTTTAGGTATCTTGGGTCTACAATAACTAGCAACAACGGAATTGAAGAGGAGATTAAGGTTAGGCTGAAGGCGGAAAATGCTTGTCATTTTTCTGCGACAAAACTACTTAGTTTGCGCCTCTTGTTGAGGAACTTAAAAACTAGAATCTATAAAACCATTATCTTACCTATAGTTCTTTATGGATGCGAAACGTGGCCGCTTACATTAAGGGATGAGCAATATCTTAAGATTTTTGAAAATAATGTATTGCGTAGAATATTCGGACCGAAGAAGGATGAGTTAACCGGAGAGTTTAGATGCTTACACAACGGCGAATTGAGTGAGCTGTATCTGGATAATATAATCGAAGCGATTACATCCTGGCGAATCAAATGGGCTTGTAAAATTGTTGTGGTTAGTAACGTAAGAATTCCTTAAAGATTAATATTTGCTGTACCCAATGGTTAACGAGGGATAGACCGAAGCGAAGACGGGAAGATTGCGTTAAGATTATCGAACTGAAGTTACTGGGTTTGGAGGGCGAACGATGGAGGGAGGTGGGTAATAAACGATTGGTGGTGTCGGCATCGAACCTTCGGGTTCGCTAAGCCTTTTATTATTATATAATACTCTATAACGACAGACATCTTTGTTCATAGCTTCTTTTGCCAATTTTCTAATGGTAAACTGTTAATTTTGAATTTCAGAAAAAAAAAATCTTGGTAGTCACTTCATATTACGGATAAAAATAAAAATGGATAAAAACTTAGTTTCAAAAGTGTACTCTGTAAACATTTTAACATCGATTTCGAAGAAAAAAGTTTGAAGGCTGTCTCTAAATCTTTTAATAAAATAATTCATCTTAGTTGATGTTTACCTTTCGTAGATTTAAGGTTGAGTTCGTACTATGAACCTCTCCTTAGAGGAAGATTACTTGATTTTGATTTTTCTATTTATGTAATATTTTATATCATCTAATTTGTTTATATATTTTTTTTAATTTGGTTGATTAGACACTATGTCGATGTAACAACTGTATATAGTATAGCAACTGCATTAGAACCGAAGAGGACATATTTCAAATTCAAGAAAGGTGGTTTAGGAAATATGTATTGATCCGCTTGTGTGATAATTCGGCTTATAAAACATTTAAGAATTGCAGCCCTTCTTATATTTGCCGAACCATAAATAGCTCACTGATGAGCGTATGGATTCTGGAAAATCTGTTTTAGTGGCAGTAAATATCGAAAATGATTTTATTAATTTGGAAAACATAAGTTCATTTTTAAATATCTTAGTAATATTTGAGTTGCATAAACCAATAAATTTTTTTACGTGTGATTACTCTAAATTGTTTAGAAGAGAAACAGCCTCATTAAAAAATGTATTCTCAAATAACATAACTTGCTAGCTTAAAAGTAGATGAGCTTGGTAAATAAAATGGATAAGTAAATTCATCTTTGGCATTGTGCATTGAAAACCTGTGAACCCGAAAGTTGGTGGATAGGAAGAAGGTTCTAATGTTTTCTATATTAATGTTGTTATAAGTTTTAAACTTCTACACATAACAAAAAGGGTGAGTGGAAATTTTCATTTTCAGCTGTAATTATCTTATTAAGTTGATTATGAAGATAATAATTTTGACTATCCTAATGAATTTCCTTGCAGTATTAGACTCTTCAGGAGTTCCCGACACTGGTCTTCTATCAGGAAATACAATAAGTTTGGGAAGTTATCAGCAATGTTTTTCCACTTCTCCGAAAAATTTCAGCAGTTCTTATTGTTTAGTGGATCTTAAGATATCAAATAAACCAATATTTTCTTGGGTTCCACACAATGTACCAATAGTTTTTACATTATGCTTGCCAGACACGTGTAATAACAAACAATTAGAAACACTGTTGGAACCCTATGCTTCAGTAAACAACGCTTCAGTCACAGTTGAATGCCAATCAAGAAGGCCAGGTTTTACTCTTGGAGATATTTTCGCAATGTGAGTACATATCTAATGAATAATAAAATAATAAATAGTAGAAATGTATCAATAAGTAATACTATTAAGCAGATAGAGATAGGATTCTCTGAATAAAACCACCTAAAAGATCTGTAAACATCAAGGAAAAAAATAGAATTTGACCCATTTTTAACCAATCGTACATTTAATATTGAACTGATGGTATAAAATACTTCTAAATATTCCTTCCATATTAATATTTATACTACATTGCTATTACTTAGACATATTGGTAATTAGTTTTTATGTTATCGGAATGATTTTTAAAAATATTTATAGATTCTGAATAGGTTGTTATATTTACAGGTTTTTATTCATCATAATATGGATAGTGATAATTTCTACTACTATCCGAATGAAATGGATTCCTATTAATAATGACGGTAAGATTATTGATTATGCTACTTATTTTATTATTATTTGCTAGTCATTGTCGCTTGTAGCTAGAGATCCAAGGTATATAAATTTGTTCACAGTATCGAATGTGTATCTTTGAACTTGGATGCGTTCGGGTACTCTCCTTGAAGCATTAGTGCTCATGTATTTAGTCTTGGACTGATTAACTTGCCGTCCTGATTAACCGTGCAGCTGATGTCTCAAGGCTTAAGAGAGCTTCGCTCATGGCCGTATAAGTCCTACCTATGATGTCGATATTATCAGCGTATCCAAGGAGCTGCACCATGCGATTGAAAATAGTTCCACCAACCTGAATTTCTGACTGCCAAAAGGCTCCTTCTAGGGCAAAATTAAACAGTAGGCAGCATAGCCCATCTCTCTGGCTTAAGCCTTTGCAGGTGGTGAAAGCATCCGATAACCCGCCCACCACTCGCACAAAGCACTGGATGGACTCCATTGTTCGACGAATCAAACATACCAGTCCTCTAGGGACCCCCTTTTTTTTTTAGTTTATAATTTAGTTTATGAACTTACGAAGGGGCGCAACTTTGAGGCATCCTCTAGGCGCCATTTTCGATTGGCACGCTCCTGAATACAATTCAAATATTAAGTAATATAAACCCATCTAACCTTATCCCAATCAACATATCTTTAAATAAACTAATTCATAAACTAAGAAAAAATTAAAATAGAGAGAAATATTTTTCATATAACATAAAATACAATACCGTTCGAACTTTGCCGCCCGGTGCATATGCTCCCTACGCCCCTCCCTAGTTTCGGCCTTGTAGAAGGCCCCAAGAGATTTTTTTTTTCTTTTTATATGCATACCTAATTGATAGGTGAAGATTCCTCATAAAAGCCTTGTGAATATGATTTCAATTAACTATTTGATTGCATTTTTATACAACTTTATAATTTTACATGTGTTCTTTCTGCTTCTTACCTTAGTACATCTGATTTTGTATAAAATAATTTAAGCTGCTAAGAGTTTCAAATTAGTGAACACATCGTAACAATAAAATATAAAAGTAAATTACACCAGGTTAGGTAAGAATATTATTAAGTTAAACTGTATTATGTAAACTGGATTATAAAACGCATCTTAAAATTTTGAGTAAGAAGCTTAGAGTGTAACAAAATTTGGCTGGTCTCCTAAATCATACACCATTGATTGCGGCCTCGTCATTAACGTTATTTCTATTTGAGTAGGTCGCTCCGAACTTACAAGGGTTTATTGAATGAAAAAATCTGGGAAAGTAACTTGGCTTAGGTTGGTACCAGAAACAAAATAGTTAACAGTTAGAAACTGTTCGGCTACTACGAGGTGTGGTATTTATTGTAAAAAAAAATTGACTGATATTTAGTTATATAAAAAGTTTATCATATTTTATTAAAAATTTTAAAAAGTTAAGCGTTATTGACCTGGTCTTGAAAAAAAAATTTAACAAACAAGTGTGCTCTCGATCAATCTCCCCTGGCTTTAGTACCAGTGATGCAGTTGAGAGAGTAGCGCAGGGTTCTCGTGAAGTCCAGCTTTTCCCTCTATAGTTGAAGACACAAGCCTTCCTCGGAATTCCCTCGCCTGATTGTAAATAGTGTATATAGGTATGCATGTGTTTTTTGCTTAGTTTTAATTTTCTTATTTTTAGGTTATTTTATTTTATTTAATATATATACTTTTTGATTATTATTTATTGTTATTTTGCTTCTATTTATTTTATATTTTTTGTACATATAGTGTGAATGTTTTCCTACCTCTCTATAACTAATGCCCAAGTGACAGATTGTTGTAATACTCAATAAATAAATTTTTAAAAATACAAGTATTCTGCGCAGTAAAAAAGTTAATTTTGTACACATGAAGGTTATCACTGTTATCATATTGATCAATACGGGTTAACTTTTGATTATAGTTTTTCATAAGATTTGGGACAGCTTCAGCCTTCAAAGAAATTTATCCACTTTGCTCAAGACCAACAATAGATGCACGCCACTGTCGAGCCTACACGGGTTCCGCGTTCTGAGCCAATGCGTAATTGTTTTCTACCATATTGCAATTAGTGGACTGATTGTTAAATATCCAGCTTTAAACAAATTTTCTTATTACGAGGTAAGTATGCATTTATTAACTGATAGTTTTATATAACTTTATAAATAAATTCAATACATACTATTAAAGAATGGATAAAATTGAAAAATGGCAAAAATATTTTCTGATTGAAAACAAATTTCCAAAAATAAAAGTTAATGGAATTTTTTCAAACTAGTGTTCAGTTTTGAACGGAAGAATTCTGTAATTCCATTTTGAACCTCGTTTATAGAATTTGGAGGTTTTCCTTCAACATAATGAGCCATTGACTGGAATGGTAGACGATACACAGTTATGACAATCGCCGATCTAGAAGGACAAAAAAAACCTACTAAATATGAGAAATGTAATATATCATCCTATTAATAGACAGTTGGTGAACTAAAAAGTGTCTTAGTAAAATTTCTAGGTTCGTCTATATCTCCAAAGCCACCTCACCTTGATTGAGCACTGGTGTAATAACTGGCGCATTAAAGTTAATGAATCTAAATGCCAACATATTACCTTTACACTCCGACGCAATTCCTGTCCACCAGTACACTTTAATTCCATCCAGCTTCCTTACTCAGGCACAGTCCGGTATCTTGGCTTTCATTTAGATCGAAAACTAACGTGGAACCCACATACTAGACTCAAAAGACAAGAACTCAACCGACGATACGGCCAGCTATACAGATTACTAAACAGAAAATCTAAACTTTCTATTTAAAACAAATTACTTATCTAAAAGACAATACTGAAATCTATATGGACATACGGACTTGAACTGTGGGGGACAGCAAAATTTTCTAACATCGAACCTAGAAATAGAAATAGAAATAGAAATAGAAAAATAACTTTATTCTGGGACACAGTCCCTTGAGAATAACAAATTAGAACAAAATTAAAATATTACATCTGGCCAAAACAAAATAAATCGAAAAGAAGAAATAATGTAAAAAAAAATATAAGGTAAAAACTCTATATACAAAACAAACTAAACTATATACAAAACCATTAATACTATGACAAGAAACTTAAAGCTATTTAGACCAGTATACACTTTTCCGAAAAAAATAAAGAATTAAAAAATAAAAATATATCAAATTCTCTATTAAAATCCGCTCGAATGGTTAGCAAGTATCTGACTGTTTTTGTGATAGGAATTGGAATAGGAGGGATTTGAATGTGGATATGGAGGGGGAATGTCGAATTTTGATAGGGAGGGAATTCCAGAAATTGACAGAGCGAACAATAAAGGAATTTTGGAATGAGGCAGATCTGTGAGAAGGCATGTAAAGGTCAGAAGGTCGAGATCTTGTGGACAGGGAATGGACTGAGGATTTGAACTGGAGAAGGTTGTAGGCGTAAGAAGGACGATGGTTGTTGATGATTTGGTAGAGGAACGTACCTAGAAAGTATTGTCTTCGGAAGGAGGGGTATAGCCACCTTAACTCAGTGTAGTGGTGAGAGACATGGGAGTACCTCGGGGCACCAATAACAAATCTTACGCAGCTATTCATTAATCTTTTCAGTCTATCACGGAGCTCCACCGAGAGGCCATCATACACCACACAGCTGTAGTCAAAGTGGGGGAAGATGAGAGAGGAAATTAGGAGTCTACGGATATGTTGAGGTAGGAGATGGCGGAAACGATGAAATAGTTTAAGGGTAGAGATTGTCCGACGGGAAATGTGAGAGATATGGTTGGTCCAGGAGAGGGTTTGATCTATGAAAAATCCTAAATTTTTAACAGAGGAGTAGAAGGAAATTGGCTGGTCATTAAGGTGTAATATGGGAAAGCCAGTATGGGATCTAATGAGGGGCTTGGAACCAATGACGATGGCCTGAGTTTTGGCAGCATTTAACTTTAATCCATTTACATTTGCCCAGGCATTGATTCGATCAAGATCTTCTTGAATCTTGGCAAATGCCCCCAGTAACTCAGAGGGAGAAAAGGATAGGTAGATCTGGGAATCATCTGCATAAAGGTGATGGGAACAATGGAGAATTGATTTAGGTAGGTCGTTAATGTAGGAGCTGAAAAGGAGAGGAGATATGCTTGAACCTTGGGCAACTCCAGAGGATAAAGAAAGGAAAGCAGATAGTGGTTGGTTGGGTATGGAGACTGCTTGGGTGCGTTGGGAGAGGAAAGATTGGAACCAAGAGATGGAACTATTGGAGAAAGATAATGATTTTAGTTTGTTGAAGAGGATGGAATGGTTGATGGAATCGAAAGCTTTGGAGAAGTCTAGAAGAATAAGGACAGTTAATTTTCTGTCATCTATAGCAGATTGAATGTCGTTGGTAATTTTAATTAAGGCAGATTGTGTGGAATAGCCGGGACGGAAACCAGATTGGAGAGGATCAAATTGGTTGGAATTTTCGAGGAACTTGGAGACTTGGGATTGCACCAGTCTTTCAAGAGGCTTTGAGAGGTTAGAAAGAATTGAAATTGGACGGAAATCTTCGGGTGAGGATGGATTAGGCTTTTTATTTAAAGGAAGGACAATGGCTTATTTCCAAGAGGTAGGGAATACTGAATTCTGAAGGGAGAAATTGTAGATAAAAAGGAGAGCTGGGAGGATTTCAGGTAGACATATTTTTATTAATTTGACAGGAATGCCGTCTGGCGCTATGGAATTGGTGTGAGATTTCATTAACGCGGTTAACAAGTCTGTGGGAGAAATGTCGGAAAAATAAAAGTTATTGTCGTTAAAGGATATCTCTGGAGCCAGAAGAGGAAGGTAGAGAAGAGGTATTAGCGACAGATATAAAATAAGAGTTTAAATCATCGGAGGATACAGGATAGGCTGCGGTAGGGGATCTGGAAGGATTACCAATGGAAAGTTTACGAAGCAGTAGCCATTTCGATTTGATATCAGGAGCTGAGGAAAGGGTTTCATGGAAGTAGGAAGTTTTCGCACGCCGGATCCTTGTCTGTGCCAAGTTGCGAAGCACCCTGAACGCTTGGTAGTCATCTGCAAGCCTCGTACGTCTAAAACGTCTTCGGGCAGCGTCGCGCCTCTTCTGCAGATCTTTGATTTCCTGACACATCCAAGGAGCAGGCCGGTGACGAAAGGTAGAGGTTTTGAGGGGAGCATGGGTATTGAGAATATTGAGAAGATTGGTGGTAAGAATGTCAACCATGGAGTCGATGGAAGAGCAAGAATATATTCCATTCCAGTCTAGGGTTTCTAGGTCAGGTAATATTTTTTCTCGAGTAAGGGAATCTAGGTGACGGAAGGTGATAGTTCGAGGCTGGATTGAAGGAGTTTGGATATTATATGTTATTTGTATAAGATCGTGAGATGATAAGAATGATACTGGCAATTGAGAAGAGGAGAGGAGATTTTGTACAGAGTCTATAATGTAGAAGTCTAGCCAAGTGTCTGACCTGCTGGTGTGGTTGGTGGGGGGAAATGGAACTATGAAGAGGTGCAGAGAGAAAATTAGGTTTTCTAGATAGGATTTGTCATTGGAGTTAGAGAGGAAATTGGTATTGAGGTCACCGGAGATGATTATTCTGGGATATAGAGGAACGAAGTTGAATAGGGTTGATTCGAAGGACTGATCAAATGGAACATGGGGAGGACGATATACCACAGTGTAAAGGAGAGGAAGATCCTTACAATGGATTTCTACTAGAAGGTATTCAACCTGAGGATGATCGGAGGGTGGTGAGGAATCGAGGATTCGAGTCTTCAGGCTATTATGGACAAACATGGCTACTCCTCCGCCATTCCAGCTTACCCGATCATGACGGAGGAGGGTGTGATTAGGCAAGGAAACAGAAGAGGAAGGGATGTAAGGTTTAAGCCAAGTTTCCGAGATTGCGATAATATGATAAAAGTTTTGAGTGAAATATTGCAGGAACTCGTCATAGTGGGCAGGGAGGGATTGAGAGTTAACATGACAGGTGATTAGGGTACTAGACATGAGAGGAATTGGGAGGGAAACAGTCAGAGTTTGGTAGAGAAACTCTAAAACAAATAGAAAATACAAAAAGGCGTTTACAATTAATGAAAATAGCAGAAAAGAAAGTGTAAGCAGGAACCAAAAGAAATAAAAAACATATGGTCAATAAAATATAAATTAGTGTGTAAGTGTGAAGAGATATCTCTATGCGTAGAAGTGAAAATGTTCCTTTGTAGATAATTGAGTTCAAAGTTATTTTAATGAGGATGAGGAGTAGACGAATTCTTCGTGGTCAGGCAAATATATCGAGGTCCGAGGCCTGTTCAATCAGAATAACTTTATGCCCGTCCTCCTTTCGACATCGCACCTTTCCGGCGGCAAACCACGTATATTTGATTTTCCCCGCAGCTCTCTTCTGTCGGGCGAGCCAATATAAGTGTCTGTTCGTGGGAGTCATTTCCTCACTCAGATATATCCGGTGACAGTCGTTCTCGTGCCAGCCGATATCCTGAGTAGTTATTTAATTAAACCTATTCAATCCTTTCAATCTAAAGTCCTTCGAACAATAGTTGATGCTCCGCTCTATGTAACTAACAAAACCCTACACCGTGACCTTAATATACCATTTGTCCTAGACCTTATCCCAGAAAAATTCTCCAAATTTCACCAGAACCTTACCTATCATCCAAATCCCCTTGCACAATCTCTATCCAGCACCACCCATCCTTCCTTACAATCCTTCTCGAAGGTTTAAGCGGCAGCGGCCCAGAGACCTTCTGTGAATAAGCATATATTGGAGTTTTGGTAATGGCCAGATCCTCCACTCAAGCCAAGTATGTGTGATTAGGTTCGTTCTTTTGTTTTATATACATTTATTTTTATTATTATTAGTTTCTGTATTATTTATTTTTACTTATTGTAAATAGAGTGTGAGTGTGCTCTCTGAACACTATTATAAATGTCCTTGATGTGACAGAATGTAATATTTCTAAATAAACAAATATAAAAAAAAAAAAAGTTCGTCTAAACTCTAACAGCAGAGTACGGAAGATGGAAGTTTGGGCGAGCAGGCCTTCAGTAACACCAGTTGACAAATAGTTCCAGTATTACTTTATTTATAGATTAAATCAGAGCCTGTGTGCTTCATTGTTTAAAAATAACCTGTAATACTCTTCTAAATAATATAATACCATTGGAGTGGCCTATTTAGATTTATTATAATATAAATAAATAAAATAATTTCTGCCTATTGCGGTGTCGTTATGGTAAACAAAATAATGTTTGTTTTTATTAAGTTGGAGAGTGAATAACTTCTTAAATGTTAAGAGGTAGAGGTCAAAATTTGTTTAGAGGATTCTTACCACAGCTGGATCTTGTCAAGTAAACATAATTTTATTCTATAGGTTTCCTAATTAGTCCGTGGTACAGACCCCTTTTTATCAAATTATTAACATCCATCTGAAACTTCGTGATTAGCTTCATCTCATCGGAACCTGCAACTATTTTGTTTCCAAAAATTTTTGGAATTGGGGCGTTTTCAATATGGAGGTCGGTAAAGTTTGTCTATTTAATTAGGTATTAAAATCTAGTATATACCCATTTGCATTCCACTTAGATCGTAAGATAATTTGAGCACACAATCGAGTAAAAATGTTGCATACAAAAATATTGGACCGTTTGCCCTATACAACCTCATTATTTCCACGTTCACAAAGTTTCAGGTGGATGTTAATTATATGATTTTGACCTCTACATCTGAACATTTAAGGAGTTATTCACAATCCAATTTAATAAACACAAACTTTATTCTGTCGACCATACCGACACCGCAATACGCAGAAATTATTTTATTTATTTATATTATTATAAATCTCATTAAACTCAATAGGCCACTCTAATGTTATTTTAACATTTAGAAGAGTATTGCATGTATTTTGAAGTGATATATGGTTGTTATCGGTACAATTTATTTAAGTAAAAATTTCTGTAATCATATAACTGCTAAATTCAATTTTAATATATTAAGTTTAAGATGTAATATAACTCTTCAAAATCCAATAATATTATTTTTTCATTTGATAGAGAATTTTAACCCGTTTTCACTAATATATGGTTGTATTGGGTTATTCGTACTGAGATTTTTGCTATAGGTATTTTTCGATATCCATTAGCACACCATTTCTGCATAACGCAAAAACTTATTTGATTTACATTATGATTAATTTCTTTTACCTCGAAATTCCACAAATATTATTTCATGATCTGATAGAAAATTTCATGCTCTTTTCAGTGATATGAGATTATACCGGGATATTTGGAGAGACATTTAAGCGAATTTCACTTGTATTTGTAACTGGTAAATTAAAATTCACTGTAATAAAACACTTCAAACTCAAAATCCCACTAATGTTATGTATGCGTTTTGTAGACAATTTTATGCCGTTTTCACTAATATATAGTTGTATTGGGATATTTAGAGAGAGATTTTAGCTAGAGGTAGTTTTATATATTTTTATCACTATTTTGAAAATTTATGTTGAAGATTTTCTTTATGCATGAAGAAAAATTATAATGCTAAAACTTATGATATCAGCAGATTTTTTATTAAATTTATGACAAATGAAAAAAATGTGAAAGCTTGGTCAATGAATATTGATTTTACAAATGAAAACCAAACGGGTACGTTCTGACTTTTAGCCCAAAATGTCTTCGAAACTTCAAATATTTCAAAAATTTAAAAGTCCATCATTTTGAAACTAATTGTTGAAATTGACTAAAATTTGATATTTTTACTTACATGTATATTTGTTTAATATTTAGAAATTTTCATTAAGATCTGAGGGGTCAGTCCTGCGCATGCGCTAGAATCTAACAACCCACCTGCTACATCGTCTCTCACAAGTATCTTAATTATCAGTGAATTTGTGAACTGTTATGTTAAAAAATCAGTTTAATTAACAATTATATAGTTAATTCTTGAACAGAACCATAAACACGGTGAGTAACCGCTTGTTTATTAAGTTTGAACAATAGTGTAAACAACCATAGAATTAGATAGAGTGGACCTTCTTATCTGCAGTCCCCCCACTTAGAGCCCGGCAGTCTCAGTACCTGTCGAGTTTTCTAAGTAGCTGGTTCATTTCACTCGGCCCTCTATCGGTCTGCGTAATTTTTACGTAAAAAAAACAAAAAAAAACTTTTTCAATAGTCGTTGACATGAAATGCGATATTATCATATGATAATGTCTAGTAAGAACAAAAGATCGAGAAGCTTAGGCAATAATAGTTCTCTCAATTCGCCAGTAAAGCAAAAGCCTAGGCTTTCTAACCACCATCTACACCTGACAGACCAAATGAACCGCAATCTGGTACCTCAACAGAAATTATGACCACCGAAACAAACATTGAAACAGATGAATCACCATTTTTTACTCCTAACCCATACCAACTACTATCTAATACTCCAGAAGAAACAATGGAAATACCATCAACTCCCAGAGAGCCAAAACCGCCTCCAATATTTATAAAAAATATAAAAAAATTTCCGTTATTTTGCCAGCATTTAAATAAATTACTTGACAATGGTAAATACACATGTCAAAGTCGAATCAATGACACCAAGTTAATGCCAGATTCCCCTGAATCATATAGAAAAATAATAAAATACTTGACTGATACAAAGGCGGAATTCCATACATATCAGTTATTCCAAGAGAGAGCACTAAGAGTAGTAATAAGAGGCCTCCACCCATCAACTCCACCTGAGGCAATCAAAGAAGAATTGACAGAACTGGGTTTCAGTGTCCGCCAAATTGTCAACGTATGTAAAGATAACAAAGAGCAACCAGGTACAAACAACAATATAGCCCTACCACTTTTTTTTGTTGACCTAGAGCGCACCACTGGGGTTGATAACATCTATAAATTAAGACGCCTGTACTATACTAGTATAGTTGTCGAAAAACCATATGCAAAACGGGAAATAGTCCAATGTCATAATTGCCAATCATATGGCCATACTAAAAGCTATTGCCACCGCTTACCGCGATGCGTGAAGTGCGGGCAACAACATAAGTCGGAAGATTGCAGTAAGTCCAAGGAAATTCCTGCAGTATGCGCATTATGCCATAAAGATCACCCTGCAAACTGCAAAGGATGCCAGACATATAAAATCTTAAAATCAAGATTACAGACAGCACCTAGACATGAAGAGACTTACAGGACTCCCAGACCACCAAGGCAACCCTCAAGATTTGCAAACAAAGAAGTCTCTTATGCACAAATGTTAGGAGAACTAGAACAGCATTCTCAACCTCAGGCCCTGCCGCAAACTCAGCCATTACCTCATGGTTCACCACCCGAACATGATAACACCCAAAAGTTCAGTCCTCACCAAATATCCTACATTCCTCCCCCTAACAATTCCAATGACCTTACCAGCCTCCTTACATCATTCCTCTCCGAAATCAAATCCCTCATCACCCCGCTCATTACCTTACTTACAAACGTCATAGCCAATCTTATTCCACCGCCAAGAATTCCTTGAATGTCCTCAATAAAACCCCTCTCCATTCTCCTTTGAAATGCGAATGGTGTTCGAAATCATATTAACGAACTAACCTTTTTTCTACAGGACAATAACATAGACATAGGCCTAATAACTGATACCCGACTAACTAACAAAAGACAGTTCAACATACCTGGCTAATGGAACAGCACATGCTGGCACTGCTGTCATCATCCACCAATCACTCTCCCATCATTTGTATCCCCTACCAGTTCACGATATCCTACAAACCTCAGCAATAACTATCCAAACTTCACTTTTTCCTGTTACAGTTGTCGCAGCATACTCTCCACCTAAAAAACCAATACCTGAAACTAACTTAATTTCCTTTCTTAATTCCCTAGGACACCATTTCCTTATAGGTGCAGACCTTATTGCCAAACATCAGCAATGGGGAGCCAGAACCACGAATTACCGCGGGCGAACATTGCTGTCTGCTCTTAATTCCCATAATAGCAACATCCTTTCTCCTGATACTCCTACATACTGGCCAACAGATCCTAACCGTAATCCTGACCCCCTTGACCTCTTCATTCACAAAGGCCTGGGGCCGCTAAATTTTTCAATTTCACGGCTCGATGACCTTTCCTCAGACCATAGTCCGCTGAACCTAGCCCTTTCGGCATCGCCTATCTCCAAATTATCTCCTCCCTCATTCATCAGAGGCCCAGTTAACTGGAACATTTTCCGCCAAACAATAACAGATGCAATAGACCTCAGAGTACCCTTAAAAACTCCTCAAGACCTAGATAATGCATTGAGTTCCTTCACCACCTTGATCCAACAAGCAGTCTGGACTGCATCCTCACCACTCCCCTCCAAAAAATCCCTCAAAAAGAATCCCTTGCCCCAAAACCTTACTGACCTTATTAAATCCAAACGCCAATCTAGGACCCTCTGGCAAAGAACCAGGCATCCTGAAGATCGGAAATTATATAATTACTATTCCAAACAGGTTAAAAAAGAACTGACGACCTTTAGATCCCAACCCTACAATTCCTACCTTTCTTCCCTCTCTACCGATGACAACTCCCTCTGGAAAGTGACCAAAAAAATCCTTAAATACCAATCTATTTCCCACCCACTCCGACGAGATGATGGAACCTGGGCTTCGTCAGATGAGACTAGAGCTGAAGAATTTGCCAAACATCTATCCAAAACATTCACTCCCCACACCGAACTCCATCCCACCCACACTGCTGAAGTTAAAGAACTCCTCTCTTCTCCAATTCCTCTCTCCCTGCCTCCTAAAGCTGCCAACCCCTCTGAGGTCAAATTCCATATAAACAACCTGAAACCTCGAAAATCCCCTGGACACGATCTCCTTACTTCCCAGATCCTTAGACAACTTCCCAAAAAAGCAATCATGTTCCTCACATACCTGTATAACTGTACCCTCCGCACAACTCACTTTCCTCTCATATGGAAACACTCCATTATTATCCTCTTCCCTAAACCAGGTAAACCTGTTAATAATACTTCATCCTATAGACCAATAAGCTTACTTCCGATCCTCTCGAAAATCTTTGAAAAAATCCTTCTCAAACATATCCTACCCATTCTCGAAACCCACAATATGCCCTCCCATCAGTTTGGTTTCCGCTCAAGACATTCCACTGTTCAACAAGGCCTCCGCGTTGTTGACCATATATCCTCTGCGCTTGAAAACAAGCAATATTGCACTAGTGCCTTTCTGGACGTAGCGCAAGCTTTCGACCGGGTGTGGCATGATGGCTTGCTTTTCAAGCTCAAAACTCACTTACCCCAATCCTTGTATCTAGTCCTCAAATCCTACCTCTCAAATCGTTCCTTTCAAGTCCGCTGCGGCACTGAATTCTCCAATTATTATTCAGTTGAGGCTGGTGTTCCACAAGGCAGTGTCTTGGGCCCAGTTCTCTACATCCTTTTCACAGCTGACATTCCAACCCATCCTAATACCCTTCTAGCAACATTTGCTGACGATACCGCCATCCCATCTTCCCACCCAGACCCTGAAACAGCATCCCTAAACCTTCAAAGACACATCTCCCTAATAGAGCAATGGTGCAACAATTGGCGTATCAAGATCAATGAATACAAATGCAAGCATGTCATCTTTACCCTCCGACGTAGATCCTGTCCACATATCCTTTTCAACTCAGTACCTCTTCCCATCTCAGACACAGTTCGGTATCTTGGATTCCTTTTAGACAAAAGACTAACATGGAACCCACATACCAGACTTAAAAGAAAAGAGCTTAACCGACGACTTGGCCAGTTATACACACTACTTAACAGAAAAACTAACCTCTCAATTGAAAACAAACTATTAATATACAAGACCATACTGAAACCCATCTGGACCTACGGACTTGAACTGTGGGGGACAACTAAATTATCGAACATCAAACGCATCCAATCCTTCCAGTCTAAAATCCTCCGTATAATAGTCAATGCTCCTTACTATGTTACGAACAAAACCTTACATCATGACCTTATCCTCCCTTATGTCCTTGACGTTATTCCATCCCGATTTTCAAATTTTCATCAGAACCTAACCTATCATCCTAATCCCTTAGCACAATCCTTATCTAGTTCCAGTCATCCCTACAATCCTCCTCGAAGGTTGAAGCGGCAGTGGCCTCGAGATCTTTTGTAAAGACGTCATTGGAGTCCTGGCAATGGCCAGCTTCTCCACTCAAGTCATGAGCGTATGTGGCTTTAGTGCCCTCTCTCAGTCTCCACTGGATTCCCATTCTAGTGATGCGGCTGAGAGAGAAGCGCTGGGATCTCTTGGAGTCTTGCCTTGTCCTCCACACGTGGGGGAAAAGGCCCGACTCGGAGCTCCCTCTGCTGACTGTAAATATTGTAAATAAGTTTGAATGTGTTTTTATTTATTATTTTTTATTTTTTTATTTTATTTTTTTTTATTTTTTAATTTAATGTTATATCAGTTTGAGTTATTCTGTTACTCCAAGTTTTATTTTATTTTATTTTCTTATAATCTTGTATATATGGTATGATTGTACTTCATTCATCATAAATACTCAATGCCCTTAATTGAGGCAAAATGTATTTCTTTCTTTCTCTCAATAACAAATAACTTTGAGGCAAAAAAAAAAAAGATCTGAGGGGGGTGGGTTACGGGCCCTGGATGATTTTGCATGGCCTTCTTCATCCTTTTTCATTTTCCATATTGTTCTTCTTTCTTATAATTGATAATATTTTGACTGTACATCCTACCCATTTTTTATTTTTCCTTTTTTATCTTACTTAATGTATAACGCATGACACAGAACATCGTTAAAGTTTATTGTTAATCTTATCAGCGTTGTTCTTATCATGTTCACCTTCGCGACACAGGTATTGAGAAACGTCCACACATATCAATTTCTAAGAGCCTCAAGTCAACGGTGGCAACTATCGTTTGTTCATTATTGATGAAGACATCACTATGAAGGATTCCGAAACATTTTCAAACTATTAGAAGGAATCGATAGTTTCAGTGGAGCAAATTCACACTATTGCCATAGAACTGCCTAAATTACCTAAAATTTGAAATGGTTCCTGATGAGCGAAATAAATATTATTTGAATATTTAATAGTTGACCGTAGCATTATAAAGGAAGGAAATGGTCCTGGGTGGCGGTCATAAATAGGCTAAATAGTGGTAGAACTATTTTTATTACAAGCCAACGTTTCGACCCGACTTTGCAGGTCTTCTTGAGGGAGATGTGTACAGCTAGGAGTTTCACTTAAAACTGAAATTGAACACACCTCCCAGAAGAAGATCTGCAAAGACGGGTCGAAGCGTTGGCTTGTAATAAAAATAGTTTTACCACTATTTAGCCTATTTATGACCACCACCCCGGACCATCTCCTTCCTTTAAATATTTTTTTGTTCAATTGACACGTATTTCTATTCTCTAAGAAACGGATGAGAATTTAAGATGAGATAAACAAATTTATGACAATTTCTTGAAAACTGAAATTATTGGTTAGCCAAATCCAGCCCCTTAATTGTACATGTTTTTCAATACTTCGATTAGATTCACCAATTTATTTTAGCTCCGTGGATATTTGGTCCTAGATAGCTCAGACCTCCAATTTAGAAATTGTAAATATAGAAAATAGTCAGAATGTGCTGTAAATAAATTCTGTTTATCTAGTTTGTTGACATTTCATAAAACATAAGAACATAATTTTTTGACTGCACTTCCTACTTAGATTTTTCATCCTTTCTTTTTTATTTTCTATAATATATAACCAGTGACACTGGATTATATTTATTGTTAATCTGGTCATTAGAGTCATTATTATCTTCATCTTCGCGCCATAGGTATTGAAAAACGAATATTAAAAAAATATATATTAATTCCAAAAGATCTCAAGTCAACGGCGACAGCTGTCGTCTGTTAATTATTGATGTAGACATCTCAATGAAGGTTTTCGAACAATTTTCAAACTTTTCGTTTATTCAAACTTCAAGGTTTTTGAACATTTGCAGTGAAGCAAACGCACAGAATTGTCCTGGAACTTTCAAAGTTAACTAAAATTTGAAATGGTTCTCGATGAACAAAATAAATGTTAGTCAGTGGGCCAGACCACCCAATGTGCACCCCCTCCCCCTCCCTCCCACATCCCTATAAATTGCATATCGTTGTGTTCCTTGTAACTATATATTTAAAAAAAGCCAATGTTCCCACAAAAAAAAAGTGAACGAACTGCCCCAAAATGGCGTCCAAATATGGCGAACTGACGACTTTAGTTAGTTTTTTGGTCACTGAGAACCAGCATTTGGCTTAATTTCGTTATAGTTGGTATTTTATTAAAGCTGGATAGTCAGAAAATAATAAAAAATGAAAAAATAATTGGCTCATGCAATAAAAAACACCAGTAAATTCGCTTTTTTTAACAAAAAATTTTTAAAGTTGAAAATCAAACGTCGTTTGTAATCAAGCGACCAAAAATAACGCAAAACATGGTGAAATTTGAAATGGTTCCGTAGGAAATACACTTAAACGGCAGAACGGCAGTGTAGGTGCCAACAGGCCTCTACCACACCACTCAGTACTCATAAACGACTTAGTTATAGTGATATAATAACGTGTTTGCTACATTATATTGATTGTATTAACGGACAAATATTAATGCAATAATTTAATTTTACAAAAATGTTTTTTTTTTTAATCTATCTTCCTTTATCCTATAGGGAGTTCATTTAAGAAGATCTCTATTGTAAAAATGATATAATTATAATAATAAAACTTAAGTCAAAAATACTTTGATGAATATCTTGAATTTTTTTATTTAACGTTTGCAATTTAACTTAACTTTCATATATTTACTGTTCTTAGAGGTAAGTTAAATTGTATATACTTCTCCAGAAATGAGTCATATTAATAACTGTTTTATAAACTAAAATAATATATACCTAATCTGAACTACATATAATGAATAATTGATGGATTGTTTGGTAAAACTCATATACCACTAATAAAAAATTAATCTTTATTTCTTTATTTTGTTCGGAAGTTGGACCAAATAAAAAATAAAAAGAAAGATGGAAAGGGTGAAGTTATAAGTTCTCCTAGATAACCGGAACTGATTGTTAAGGTTTGGTCTCAAAATGAGGGAAATCGCGACATTGAACCCAAAAATTGGAAAAAATATATTAAGTGAACGAGAAAGGAAGTGCCAAAATCTCGGAAAAGAAAACAAGGATCAGTATTCATTATATGGCAAAATGAATGAGTAGTTAACAGATGAACAGAATATTTCAAGATGCTGCTGAAAGGCGGTCAAATGCTGGAGCAGTTTGGATGATATTAAGGGGACGATGCAGGTTTATTATGGTGAAGACCATTGTATAAGCAAGAAATATTTGTTCGAAGCAATTGACAAGTTAGCAGGTCTGGACGAGTTAAACGAGGTTTATTATGGTGAAAACCACTTTGTTTTCGATTGCTACAGAAGTTGAACATTGTGACTATCTTCACTTTGAAGCAGGTTATAGAGAAGTATATCGAGAAAGGAAAATAGCTCTTATTCTGTTTAGTGCATTTGCAAAAGATATTTAAGGAATCTGAAAGGAAAACGATCTTTTCTGAAAGACAAGTAGATATTATCACAATCCAAAGTGTGTGGCACTAAGCAGATAGAGAGCTATTTTTCTTTCTTGATGGACTTCTCTATAACGTGCCTTAAAGTGAAGATAATCCCAATTTGAAATTTTGTTCCAATGTGCAACTTGAGTTTCTCAATCTATATCATTCTGGCAATCGACAATATTTCTTATTCTAGCTTCTAAGATTCTTGAGTAGAGTTTCTTTGGTACACTAAGCAGGAATGAATCTCGATGGGTATTATATTTCCTAGTATTTCCTTTCTTGTAAAGGTACAAAACTACAGTCCTTTCATATCTTTTTCTAATACATTTGTTGCCTATGTACGTTCAGCAGTTCGGTTTCCTTCTTCCAGACCAGCTGACTTGCCAATTGCTTCGAACAAATCATTCTTGCTTATAAAATGGCCTTAGTTAAAATTATATTAACTGTAATAAGCCTGCATCGTCCCCTTAATATCATCCAACTGCTCCAGCATTTGAACCCCTTTTGGCAGCATCTTGGAATATTCTGTTCATCTGTTTACTATTCATTCGTTTTGCCATATAATGCATCTTGTTTTCTTTTCTGAGATTTTAGTACTTCCTTTTTCATTTGCTTAAATTATATCATTTTTACAATAGAGATCTTCATAAACAAACTCCGTATAGAATAAAGGAAGGTAAATTAAAAAAAAAAAATATCATTTTTTTTGGACAGTTAAATTATTGCATTGATAATTGTCCGTTAATACAATCAATATAATGTACCAAAAATGTTATTAGGGCACTATAACTAAGCCATTTATGAGTACTGAATGGTCTGGTAGAAGCCTGTAGGTTCCTGCGCCAGTACCGCGTTTTGGACTAACATCAATTAGTGTTTTGGAAAGAAAAATATATTCTCCAGATGTTTTATTTCTGCACGTTTTGCGTTATTGATGGCCGTTTAATTACAAACGACGCTTGATTTTCAACTTGAAAACTTTTTTGTTAAAATATAGTGAATTTACAGGCTTTTTTTTTGCCTAAGCCAATTATTTTTAAATATTTCATGTTTTATTATTCTCTGACTACCACCCAGCTTTAATAAAAGACCGACTATGACGAAATGAAGCCAAATGCTGATTCTCAGTGACCAAAAAACTAACTAAAATCGAAGTCGTCAGAAGAAATGTAAAAAATAGCCCACTTCTCAATTTGGGACTACTGTGCGACGTTGCGCAGGCGCCTCGAATTGGCTCTAATTTAGTTAAAAACTTTCATCGAAAACCATCTCATCGCCAAGAAAAAAAAAAGATAAGTCTTTAGAAATATAGGACGATAATTATTTCAGATTATTACTTTTTAGTAACCAAACAACCTCAATTAACTATGTTAACGAAGTTAGGTGTCGAAAACTATTCTAGCACGGATTTCAACACTTTCAATACTTAAGAGCTATACTCCTTTTTATGTTAAGGGATTTATATTGCTATAAACTTATCTATGACCTAAAAAAGAAGTAACAAAATAAAAATTTGTTAGTTCCTTTTTATATTAAGGGATTTATATTAATATAAACTTATCTATGAGCTAATAAAAAAGTGAAAAAAAAACAAAATGATGTTAGTTCCTTTTTATGTTAAGGAATTTATATTGATATAAACTTATCTATGAGCTAATAAAAAAGTAAAAAAATAAAAATGTTTTAGTTCCTTTTTATCTTAAGGAATTTATAGTCATATAAACTTATCTATGAGCTAATAAAAAATAAAAAAAATTAAAATTTGTTAGTTCCTTTTTATCTTAAGGAATTTATATTGATATAAATTTATCTATGAGCTATAAAAAAATAAAAAATTGTTAGTTCCTTTTTATGTTAAGGGATTTATATTAATATAAACTTATCTATGAGCTAATAAAAAATAAAAAAAATAAAATGTGTTAGTTCCTTTTTATCTTAAGAAATTTATATTGATGTAAACTTGTCTATGAGCTAATAAAAAATTAAAATTTGTTAGTTCCTTTTTATTTTAAGGGATTTATACTAATATAAACTTATCTATGAGCTAATAAAAAATTAAAACAATACAAATGTGTTAGTTCCTTTTTATCTTAAGGAATTTATATTGATATAAACTTATCTATGAGCTAATAAAAAATAAAAATGTGTTAGTTCCTTTTTATCTTAAGGAATTTATATTGATATAAACTTATCTATGAGCTAATAAAAAATAAAAAAATAAAAATGTGTTAGTTCCTTTTTATCTTAAGGAATTTATATTGATATAAACTTATCTATGAGCTAATAAAAAACTAAAAATCTGTTAGTTCCTTTTTATGTTAAGGGATTTATATTGATATAAACTTATCTATGATCTAAAAAAAAGTAAAAAAATAAAAATGTATTAGTTCCTTTTTATGTTTAGTGGGTTCATATTAATATAAACCTATCTATGACCTAAAAAAGAAGTAAAAAAATAAAAATTTGTTAGTTCCTTTTTATATTAAGGGATTTATATTAATATAAACTTATCTATGAGCTAATAAAAAAGTAAAAAAATAAAAATTTGTTTGTTCCTTTTTATGTTAAGGGATTTATATTGCTATAAACTTATCTATGAGCTAATAAAAAAGTAAAAAATAAAAATGTGTTAGTTCCTTTTTATCTTAAGGAATTTATATTGATATAACCTTATCTACGAGCTAATAAAAAAGTAATAAAATAGAAATGTGTCAGTTCCATTTTATGTTAAGGAATTTACATTGATATAAACTTATCTATGTGTCCAAGTGCATGTGTAATAATAAATAAGTAAATAGTACATATCTTTAGTACATACATTTCTCCAATTAGATTAATTTAGACTTATTGATTAGTTTCTTAGATCCTGGAGAGGAGCCTTAGAGATAGAAACAGTTCTTGCTGTAGACACATTCTTTGTTATTGGTGGAGTATTGTTGACATGGAACTGCTTAGAAAAAAAAAGGAAACTCAACTTGGTCAGCTACTATATTCACAGGTACTTGCGGTAAGTTGGCAAGACTAAATATTTCTAAATCATATATCTTTCGATTATTTCTTGCTCATGTCAAGCCCATTAATAAACGTGGGTCCAGATTTTAATTTTAAGGAGAGTCTTTTTTTTTTTTGTAACGGTAATTACTCTGAAAGAAAAAGCGAAAAACGGTTCATCACCTATATGAAACGACCATTAAGTGGTCTTTAAAGGGGGGAAAAAAAAGGAAGGTAATTATAGGAACAATAATACTTTTAGAGATAAACTTCTTATATTTTCTTCTTGGCACGTGCTCATATTTAGTAGCTGTTTATAGATAATAATTTAAAAAGAAAATATATTGTAATTGATTGAGTATTCAACTTAGACAACTTGCACAAACAAATGAAGAAAAAAAAAACTTTTCCGTTTCAATTCTGACATACCACTAGCGGATCCAGGAATTAATTTTTGGGGGGAGGGCTTCAGCCCAAAAGCTTTTGTTTTCATATATATATATAACGATAATTAATTTGGAGAAAAAAAAAAAAAGAAAGAAACTAACAACATATATGAAATGGTGTTTAAGTGATTCTTGAAGTCTCATAAATGTATTTATACGAACAATAATACCTTAAGAGATAGTTTTTAATATTTTTTACTATAAAACATGGTTCTATTTTACCATTTTGGAAGGGCTTCAGCCCGAAAACCCCTCCTCTCCCCTCCGTAGATTCGCCTGTGTGACATACCAAACAGGCTCTCTCCAATCTTGAAATTTTAATTTAAAAATGTATTGTAGGTTTAAAGTGAGTAATTGTTCCCTTTTTTGGTAATTATTAATCACAATTAAAAATATTTATTTGTTAGCAATGTAGAATAGAATAGAATACTGCCTAACTACATTGTACGTCTAGAAACTGGCCGAAACGCCTTGAGTGTCAGGGTTATGAGAAGGATCATAAATTACTGGTCTAAATTGTCGCTTATGCCTGAAGAGAGGTTACCAAGGCTTTGCTTCAACAAATTAATTTTGCTGGATACAAGGAATCCTGATATGAACTTTAATTGGATCACACAAGTCAGATCAATAGCTGCTCATTATGGCTGTAAAGAAGAGTTCGATAAAGTATACCTAACTGGATTATTAAAATACAGCGATGAAATATTGGAAAAGCTAAAAAACCATAACCTATCTAAGGACATCCATTTATCCATAAATTCTAACAGCAATCAAATAAATAGAACTATTTCCAGCTTCAATATTTCCAGCCCAGAGTCCTATTTGATGTATAGAGCTAAGATGAAAAAGCTAAGATCAATAAGTCAGTTAAGGGTTTCAAATCCCGAATTAACTAAGCTCTATACGAAAAACAAAAGTTTTTACTTCAAAGCCCAGGAAACCTGCACTTTCTGTAACCAATTCATTACTAACAGCCTGTTCCATATCCTTCTGTACTGTGAAAAGCTAACAGACAACAGACACAAACATTTACGAGCATTTCTCTCTGCGCCAAGTGATGTAAACAAGATACAAGACATACTTCGAATCGATAGCATAGAGAAACTTAATAAAATGTACTGGTTCATAATGTCAGCGTGCTATTCTATTCTAGAAATGTATTTATTATCTAATGAACGAAATAAATAAAATTACTCAAAGAAAACTCAAAAAGAGAGAAAATAAATAAAACTATATATATATATATATATATATATATAAGATAAGGACAGGAGTCGGGCAGTATCAGCCTTAATACCTTCCTGGTATGTAAACAAAGCTCTGAAGTGTATATAAGAAGGATTACTTCACAAATAAAGGAGTATTGTTTATGAAGCCGTGTGAGTCATTTAACAGCCCTTTTCTCCTTTTTTTTTATCGTTTTATTTCAAAGTCGCATAAGTGGTGTCGAAACCCGGGAATACTGTTATTGCCCAGTAAGTAGTGTACCATTTTTTTTCTCTCTTACTTTCTCAAGCAGGAAAATAGAATTAGAATGGCGACAGACGGAATTCCTAAATCGGGAATATCAATTGCACCGGAAGTTCTTCAGGCTTCGGAAATTCTGCAGATTCCGGAAATCCCTCCGCTACCAAGGGACACACTGGCGGAAGCTCACGCCAACGCCCTTGAGTGGATGAAAGTAAGAGCAGCGACTAAGGATCTAAGGAGGGCTATAGCGGACTTGGAACGCTTCGGTGGAGAGGTAGGCGAACTGAGTCATTTTCTGAAAGGTGGGGACCGTCTCATTTCTAGAATAGAGGCAAAAGTGGCTGAAGATTTGGTGAACCTGGGGGATGCCGAAGCATTGAAAGCAGCCTTGGTATGTAGAGTACGGAGAAGTGTTCTTAACCAGATACAGGCAGACGATGATACATCATGGCCGGTGATCAAACAGAGGTTGAAGAAGGCTTTTGGGGGAGGCCGATGGACTCCAGAGGAGGACATCTTCCAGATGTTCAGGGAACGACGGTCGCAACGACAGACAAACGGACAGTATGCGGGAGTACTATTGGCAAAATACAACCACATCACGGAGAAGATGCGCGAAATGATGAGTGCAGGAGAAGTAGAAGCCAGGATGGAGTTTTTGTCAACTATCCTCAAGGTTCAACTGGCCAGGGAGACGGGAAAGAGGGACGGCTTACCAAGAGAGCGGTCGTTCCTAGAGTGTGCCCAGGAGATGGTCGACCTTAGCACGAGGGAGGAAGAAAGTATAATGGAGATAGAGGAAGCTGGATGGAACCGAGTGAACGAGAGACGCTTCAGGTCCGCACCGATAGGGTGGAAGAAAAGGGAGCCCGGATACGGAAACAGAGGAAGGACCACAACAGGGGAAAGAAAACCAGGACCACCCAGGCCACGAAATGGACCCCGTAAGGAAGAAAGGAAGTGTCATGGCTGTGGCAGGACGGGACATCTAGTGGCACAATGCCCCCGCACTAAATGTTTCGAATGCGGGACAGAAGGACACATTGCAAGGCAATGCCCGTACATGTTCAGAAGGAGGAAGACGGCACAAGATGAGCCGATGGAGGTCAATATGCATAAGGTGAGGAGGAACCCTAATATGACTCGAAGAAGTGGGCCTTCGGAGGAGGTAACGGAGATATCAGAGGCCTCGGAGACAGAGGAAGAGGAACCAGGGAGCAGCGGAGACGAAGGAGGAAGGAGCACGCAGTGGAGCGGACATAAACGAGCGGCAACAGGGAGGAGCAAGCAGGCGAGGATCTGAGGAGTGTGTCTTCAGAGCGGCGACCGCACAGCGACATGCAATAATATAAGAGGTAAGTCTTGCTGGTTGCCAATCATCACAATAAGAGGGGGAGTGAGGTGCTTGGTAGACACGGGAAGCACTAGCACTATTATGACCCGTGGGGCACTAGAGAGGCTGTGTGGTAGTGAGAGCGCACCCCGGATTCAGGGATGCGAGTGTAAATTAATTACCCTAGGAGGGGCGTGTAACGTGGAAGGAGAAGCGGTCGTTGAGTTAAACCATTGGGCAGGTAAGAAGGGGAATTTGAAAGTGCACATTGTTGGGAACATAACTCGGGAATACCAGGCGATAATAGGGTGCGACCTATTCGGACAAGTAGGGATTAGAGTCGAGTACAGGAATGGGACTTGGAGAATCAAGTTAGGAGGACAGAGGTACAGAAGTACGGAGAGCATAAGGGGTACGAAAGCGCGGATAGGAGCGGTAAATAGAGTCGAGGACTGGAGGAAGTCCATAAGAGTAGAATACGAGGATATCTTCTTCAAGGAGGGAGAGATACTAGGCGTAACGGGAAGGACAGTCCACGAAATACCACTAAAGCAGGAGCGGGTGTCATACATAAAGGAGAGGCGATATCCACAAGCACTTAGACAGCATATCCGAGAAGAATTGGAGAGTTTTAAAAAGCAGGGTATAATAGTCAACAGCACCTCTCCATACAACAGTCCGTTATGGGCGGTGAGAAAAAAGGGAGTGCCGGGCGAAACAGAAGAGAAGTACCGAGTGGTAATAGATTATCGAAAGCTGAATGAGAACACGATAGACGAAAAATACCCGATCCCGAGATTCGAAGACATATTGGACAGGCTGAGTGGGGCGGTGATATTTAGTACGCTGGACCTCAAAGCAGGTTATCACTAAATAAAGATGCACCCGAAGGATCAACATAAAACAGCATTCACATTCGAAAGGGGGCATTATGAGTCCACCCGGATGCCGTTTGGACTAAAGAATGCTCTGATAACCTTTCAGCGCTTAATGGACGAATTCTTGAGAGGTTTGGATGAAACCGTATGCCAGGTCTATATGGACGACTTGCTGGTATTTAGCAAGACGGAAGGGAATCACGTAGAACACCTGCGAAACGTATTCGAGAGGTTGCGCTGTTTTGGACTAAAGTTATTCAGGGAAAAATCCCTACTAGGACAAGAGCGGATTAATTTTTTAGGCCACATAATTTCGAAGGACGGGGTTAGGCCGGACGCGGAGAAAGTAGAGGCTATTAGGCGAATGGCGGTTCCGCGAGATGTTAAAGGAATCAGGAGGCTCCTCGGGACGCTTAATTATTATAGAAGGTTTGTGCCGGAAATGGCAGAGTATCTGGTCCCGATCAATAATTTACTGAAAAAGGGGGCTAAGATGATCGTAACACCAGTAATGGAACAAAACATTAGGAAGTGTATGGACCGTTTACAAACAGAACCGGTATTAGCGTTTCCGGACTTCAGTAAGCAGTTCACGGTTACCACGGATGCCAGCGAGTATGCGCTGGGAGCAGTACTGTCGCAGGTTGGAGTAGGAGGAGAGCGGCCCATAGCATACGCGAGTAGACGTCTTACCGATGCTGAGACGAGATATAGCGCTTTGGAGAGGGAATTGCTCGCGATAGTGTGGGCTATCGATCATTTTCGGCCTTACGTTTTCGGAAGAAAGTTC
This sequence comes from Nezara viridula, assembly GCA_928085145.1. Classification (NCBI taxonomy): domain Eukaryota; kingdom Metazoa; phylum Arthropoda; class Insecta; order Hemiptera; family Pentatomidae; genus Nezara; species Nezara viridula. The sequence continues at coordinate 118,944,689 of OV725078.1, forward strand.
AGAGTCCACACCGATCACAGGCCCCTTCAATGGGTCGGGAAATTAAAAGAATCCTCCGCGAGTGTCGCGCTATGGAAGGAATTTCTCAGCCAATATAATATTGAAATAGTGTATAAGCCAGGAAAGGAAAATGTGGTTTCCGATTGGCTATCGAGAGCCATAGTGGTGAATGCAGTCGAGGAAGACCGTGGTGGACCATCACGTGATGTTCGACAATTCCTAAGTGAATGGACACCGGAAAGGGAAGGAGAGGACGTTGCGAGAGACATACGGCAGGGAGAGGAGTCCCCTGAAGATGAGAGCTCGACGGAGGAGAGGCCAGCAGAGATGGAAGAAATTGACGAGATCATCAATGACAAGCGTCACCAGGTCATCTGGAAGACTAGGACAGCGGGTATGATGAAAATCGACTACAGCCGCTACGGTAGAAGCAAGGTTCACACAATCTGGTCGCAACCAGGGGTGCGTGAGGATCAAATCTGCAGGGCGGTGAAGGATGCATCGGAGCCAGGGAAGACAAATCATCTCTATGTGGGGAACGCCACAATATGGGAAAAGATTAAGAGGATTTGGAGGTCCGAAAAAATCGGAATAGATAGAATGTTTGTCCGATGCAAATATATGGTGGAGACAATAACGGACGAGGAACCAGGGGAAAACAAACCATAGGGGAGTGAACGAAACCTTACAGGCACTACGCAGGAAGTACTTTTGGTGGGGAATGAGGAAGACCATCCAAGAAACAATAGGAACGTGTGAGATGTGTATGCGCACGAAATACGACAGACATCCACCTCAGGGAAGGCAGGAAGAGACACCCACGGGAGACGCACCATTACAAGATCTCCAGATCGACACCTTCACATGGAGAGGGTATAAGTGGGTAACCATAATTGATACCTTTAGCAAAGTTGCTATGGCGTACCAGATATTGGAGAAGTCGTCCCATGCAGCTTTAGAAGCTATTCAAACATAGATACAATTTTACGGGGTACCTGAGAGAGTCTCCTCGGATGGAGGAAGGGAATTTGACAATAGCACAATGAGGGAGGAGGCAAAACGCTTGGAGATAAACTGGCACTTCAATACACCAGGGCACCCCAAAAGCAGAGGTAGCTTCGAGCGGCTGCATAGTACCCTGAGCGACCATATACGCGTGTATCAGGGAGAAAAAGGATTGGAGTCCGACATTGCTATGAAAAAGGCGATAATAGCATATAATCATTCAATTCATTCCGGTTCTCACCCTTTGAAGTACTGTTTGGGATGCGGGAACGAAGACGAGATTGCGCGGAAACGGCGACTAACGACCAAGTGGCCGAACAAATAAGTAATAATAGGGTGGAATTAAGGAAGACGTGGGATACAGTACGAAGGAAAATAGAAAGGGAAAAGAGGAAGAGGGTAGATAGAGAGAATTTAAGATTACGCGATCAAATGGGGGATTTGAAAATCGGGACTATTGTGTACCGGAGAAGGGGAACAAATCGAGGGAAGGAATTGACGCGATACGAGGGCCCATTCAGGGTGGTTGCCATCAGGGAACATAATTTGGTAACGATAGAGAGTATGAAGGAGCCCAAAAAGAGACGCACAGTTCATATCGAACAATTGAAACTTCCGTTTGTAGGGGCAGAAAAAGAATAGATGAACCATGGTGCCCTCTTTTCTGCACACAGAAAATTTTTTTTTTGCTGTTTAATGTAAAAAGAGTTTGTATATAGGAAAAAGTTCTGTTTTTTTTGGTTCTATTGTATGTTTTTAAGAATCCTGTTTTTGTGCTATTGTATATTTTGCTCTGTAGTTTTAAGTGAAAAGAAGTATATTTGTTTTACTCATAGAGTAGTGTCTCTGTTGTAAAGACAATGCAAGAGGACTCCTCAGTTTGTTGTATTGCTATTATCATGATATTTTTTTTTTTTTCATTATTGTATTAAGTGTACAGGAAACAAGGTGGTGAGGCTGATACAGTTCACTTCACTCGAGAATTAAAAGTTCCCGAAATGCTTTTCGTAAACTGGTGGGGGGAAGATAAGGACAGGAGTCGGGCAGTATCAGCCTTAATACCTTCCTGGTATGTAAACAAAGCTCTGAAGTGTATATAAGAAGGATTACTTCACAAATAAAGGAGTATTGTTTCTGAAGCCGTGTGAGTCATTTAACAGTTCTTTTCTCCTTTTTTTTATCGTTTTATTTCAAAGTCGCATAAGTTATATATATATATATATATATATATATATATATATATATATATATATATATATATATATAAGTTAAGCGTCTCCGGGCTTGAAAAATAAAAAAAAAGAAGGAAAGAGGAACGAGAAACAATACTCACGACTTCTGAATAAACACTGCTTTATTCGTCCAATAATCTGCCTTATATACAATTGCTATGTTTATTTACATTACAAGATGGTATTAAGGCTGATATCGCCAGTCTCCGGTCTTTATCTCCCCCCCACCAGTTTACGAATAGGATTTTCGGAAACTTGTAAATTCCCAGATCGGAGCCACCGGTATCAGCCTTAACCCTTTACAATTATTTGTACCAGTATAAACTTAAAGTACACCAAACCTCACTTCCACTCCGCTGGAACGAGAAATAAATAAAAAGAAATAAACCACAGAAAGTAAACACACAACGTCTTATTAACAATGGAACAGAGCTCTTAATCCTATAAAAATTACAATCACCTCTATTATGCTGCCATATCTTTATTTACAAGAACAACAAAAATAATAAAAAAAAATGACATCATCAACAGTAATAATAATAAAAAAAAACATATTTTTTTATAATACGCGATAAGGGTACTACGAATCAATTGGTTTCTGTACCGGTTCTAACATTGGGAGCTTCAATTGTTCAATATGAACAGTTCTCCTCTTCTTAGGTTCGTTAATGCTTTCAATGGTTACCAGATTATGCTCCCTAATAGCAATCACTCTGAATGGGCCCTCGTACCGTAACAATTGTTTCCCTCTGTTGGTTCCAATTCTACGATACACTATTGTTCCGATTTTTAATTCTCCCATTCGGTCACGTACCTGCACATTCTGCCGCGCTACCCGCTTCTCCTTTTCCCGCTGAATTCTCCCCGCTACCTTCCCCCACGTCTTTCCTACCTCTACCCTAGTATTCTGGATTTGCTCTACGAGATGTTCATTGGTCGTCGTTTCCCCCCAATCTCTCCTTGGCCTGCGCATCCCGAATAGTATTTCCACAGGTGAAAATCCCGTTACGGAGTGGATCGAATGGTTGTAAGCTGTTACGGCTTTCTTCATCGCAACATCCGGCTCCAACCCTTTCTCTCCCTGATATACACGGATGTGGTCACTCAACGTGCTGTGCAAGCGTTCGATTCCTCCTCTACTCTTAGGGTGTCCCGGTGTGTTATAATGCCACACAACCTCTAACCTTTTCACCTCCTCCCTAATCGCGGTATTGTCGAATTCTCTACCACCGTCTGATGTGATCCTCTCGGGAACTCCGTAAAACTGTATCCAGATTTGTAGGGCTTCCGCAACTGCATTGGCAGACTTGTCCATGACCTGATGTGCCATAGCTACTTTACTAAAGGTGTCGATGACCGTGACCCACTTGAACCCTTTCCAGGTGAATGTATCGATCTGGAGGTCTTGTAGCGGCATATTCCCTGTAGGTGTCTCTTCCTGAACTCCTCTGGGGGGGTGTCGATCATACTTTGTGCGCATACATACCTCGCATTTCCCGATGATTCCTTGGATAGATTTTTTCATTCCCCACCAGAAATACTTTCGCCGTAATGCCTGCAACGTCTCGTTGACGCCTCGGTGGTTGGTCTTCCCCTGGTGGTATGCCAATGTAATTGCTTGTTGCTGCTCCTCATCCTGTACGGTTTCCACTGCATACTTGCACCGGATGATCGTTCTATCCATGCCTATCCGCTCGGATCTCCACATCCGCTTTATTTTCTCCCATACCGTGTTGTTCCCAACATAGAGATGGTGTGTCTTTCCTGGCTCCGTGGCGTCCTTCAGTGCCGTACGGATTTGCTCCTCGCTCACCCCGGGTTGCGACCAAATGACGCGAATCCTACTTTTCCCGTACCTTCGGTAATCTATTTTCATGATCCCTGTTGTCCTGGTCTTCCAGATTACCTGTCTATGCTTGTCGTTGATGATTTCGTCTATTTCCTCCATCGCCTCTGGTCTTTCCTCCGCTGAGCTATCTTCTTCCGGGGACCCCTCCCTGTCCTCTATACTGACGGTATCATCTGCCCCTTCACCCTCAGGAGTCCATTCCCTCAAGAATTGGCGCACGTCCCGCGATGGACCTCCTCCGTCCTCTTCTACCGCGTTGATCATGATGGCCCTAGAGAGCCAGTCTGCCACCACGTTTTCCTTTCCCGGCTTATACACCACCTCCATGTTGTACTGACTAAGGAATTCTTTCCATCTCGTGACCCTCGCAGAGGTTTCCTTAAGTTTTCCTACCCACTGAAGGGGTTTGTGATCGGTGTGGACTCGAAACTTCCTCCCAAATATATACGGCCTGAAATGGTCGATGGCCCACACTATCGCGAGTAGCTCCCTCTCTAACGCGCTGTACCGTGATTCCGCGCTCGTAAGTCGTCGGCTCGCGTATGCTATCGGACGTTCACCCTCACTTCTGCCCTGAGATAAAACGGCCCCCAACGCGTATTCGCTCGCATCGGTGGTGACGTTGAACTGCTTCTCAAAATCCGGGAACGCCAATACGGGTTCTGCCTGCAACCTATCCATGCATTTCCGAATATTATTTTCCATTTCCGGTGTCACCACGATCCTCGCGCCTTTCTTCAGCAAGTTATTGATAGGTACCAAGTATTCTGCCATCTCAGGTACGAATCTTCTATAATAATTCAGCGTCCCGAGAAGCCTACGAATCCCTTTAACGTCCCGTGGCACCGCCATTCGTGTGATAGCCTCCACCTTTGCCGCATCCGGTCTGACCCCCTCGCTAGAAATAGTGTGGCCTAAAAAATTGATTCGCGTTTGTCCCAACAGGGACTTCTCACTTGACAGTTTCAGCCCGAATTGTCGCAGCCTTTCGAATACCGACCTCAAATGCCCCACGTGTTCGGCTTCCGTTCTGCTAAAAATCAGCAGGTCGTCCATATATACTTGACATACGGAGTCGTCGATCCCCCTCAGAAATTCGTCCATCAGGCGTTGAAACGTTATGGGCGCATTCTTCAGACCAAACGGCATTCTGGTGAATTCGTAATGCCCCCTTTCGAATGTAAACGCCGTCTTATGTTGGTCCTTCGGGTGCATCCGTATTTGGTGGTATCCCGCCTTGAGGTCCAACGTGCTAAACACCACGGCCCCACTCAACCTATCAAGTATATCTTCGAATCTAGGGATCGGGTACTTTTCGTCTACCGTGTTGTCGTTCAACCTACGATAGTCCACTACCACTCTGTATTTTTCCTTATTATCCCCTGGCGCTGCCTTCTTTTTCACTGCCCACAGGGGACTATTAAATGGCGAGGTGCTATCGACTATGATCCCTTGCTCTTTCAGGCTTTCCAATTCCTCCCGAATATGCTGCCTCATCGCCTGCGGGTATCTCCTTTCCTTTACGTAGGTCACCCTATCTTGCTTCAGTGGAACTTCGTGTACCGTCTTCCCTGTTACCCCCAATACCTCGCCCTCCCTGAAGAAAATATCTACGAACTCCGCTTGTAACGCCTTTCTCCAGTCCTCCACCCTGTTCACCGCTCCTATCCGCACCCTTCTTTCTCTCGCGACCCCTATACATCCAAATTTCCTCTTTCCCAGCCTGATACTCCAAGCTCCTCTACGGTTTCTAATGCTTACCCCTACCTGTCCTAACAGATCACACCCTATTATGACTTGGTACTCCCGCGCCATGCTCTCTACCACATGCACCCTTAGCTCCCCCTTCTTCCCTGCCCACCGGTCAAGCGTAATTGACGCTTCCCCTTCTACTTTACAGGGACCACCCAGAGTGATTAGCTGGCAGCCACAGTTTTGTATCCGGAGTACCCTCTCGCTCCCGCACACTCTCCCCAACGCCCCCCGAGTCAAGATAGTACTCGAGCTCCCTGTGTCCACGAGACACTTCACTCCCCCATCTACTTCAATAATCGGCAACCAGCATGGCTTACCTCTAATATTGTTGCAGGTTGCTGTGCGGTCGCCTCTCTGCTGACACCCTTCTCAGATGCCACCTCGCTTCCTCCTTACCGCCGTCGCTCGTCGTTGCTCGCTCCGTTGGCTGCTCCTGCCTCCTTCGCCTCCACTGCTGGCTGGCTCGTCAGTCTCCGTTCCCGACGTCCCCGACTCCTCGGTTGCCTCTTCCGAAGATCCGTCTCTCTGCTGCATCCTAGCTCGTTTTTTCAACTTTTGAGCGTTCACCTCCATTGGCTCGTCTAGAGGTCTCTCCCTCCTGCGAAACATGTACGGGCACTGTCTGGCAATATGCCCTTCAGTCCCGCACTCGAAACATCTAGTGCGCGGACATTGTGCTACCAAATGTCCCGGTTTCCCGCACCCGTGACATTTTCGGTCTTCCCTCCGGGGTCCATTCCTAGGCCTGGACTGTCCGGATCTTCTCTCGCCCGTCGTGGCTTTTTCTCCGTTCGGGTGTTTCATTTCCCTCTTCCTCCACCCTATCTGGGCTGTCCGGGGTCGTCTGTCACTCACTCGGGTCCACCCTGGTTCTTCTACTTCCATCCGCGTCTCTTCCTCTCTTGCACTCAGATCTATCATTTCTTGGGCACACTCGAGGAACGATCGCTCTCTAGGCAGTCCGTCCCTTCTCCCAGTCTCCTTAGCTAACTGAACCTTGAGTATTGTCGAAAGGAATTCCATCCTAGCCTCGACCTCTCCCACACTCATGGTTTCACGCATTTTCTCAGTTATGCGGTTGTACTTCGCCACTAGTACCCCCGCATACTGTCCTCTTGTTTGGCGTTGGGACCGACACTCCCTAAACATTTGGAAGATATCTTCTTCCGGCGTCCATCGGCCCCCTCCGAAAGCCTTCTTCAAACGCTCCTTAATCACTGGCCATGGTGTCTCCTCGTCCGCTTGGATTTGGTTGAGGATGTTCCTCCTCACTCGGCACACGAGAGCTGCCTTCAGTGCTTCTGCGTCTCCCAAGTTCACGAGGTCCTCCGCCACCTTTGCTTCGATTCTTGATATGAGGCGGTCTCCGCCTTTCAGGAAGTGATTAAGTTCACCTATCTCGCCCCCGAATCGCTCCAGGTCTGCGATTGCTCTCCGTAGATCCTGCGTGGTTGCTGCCCTTATCTTCATCCACTCCAATGCATTGGCATGCGCCTCTGCCAATGTGTCCCTAGGTAAGGGAGGGATCTCTTGTATCTGCGGTACTTGCGGTATCTGAGGTATCTGCGGAATCTGCGGAACCTGAGGGGCGATCTGAGGAATCTGCGCTATCGGCATTTCCTGAGGTTGCGGCATTTCAGGTGCGTTCAACACTCCTGGTCGAATTATGCCCTCTGTCGGCATCTCGTCTTTTCCTTATGACTAGGAGAAGAGAAAAAAAAATTAAAATAAAGACAGAAAAAAAAATTTTACTTCCGTGTTCTCCTGACGTTCTCCCGGGTTTCGGCACCAGTTAAGCGTCTCCGGGCTTGAAAAATAAAAAAAAAGAAGGAAAGAGGAACGAGAAACAATACTCACGACTTCTGAATAAACACTGCTTTATTCGTCCAATAATCTGCCTTATATACAATTGCTATGTTTATTTACATTACAAGATGGTATTAAGGCTGATATCGCCAGTCTCCGGTCTTTATCTTATATATATATATATATATATATATATATATATATATATATATATATATAATATATATATATATATATATATATATATATATATTAAGCGTTTTCTCGGTTAGATTACCAACTTCCACAACCATCAATCTGAAATCATGACTTCCTTATAAAATACAGATCCTTAGACCCTTCATGGGTTATAGCGGTATAGATTAATTAATTTACATTCTGTATTTTATAAGGAAGTCATGATTTCAGATTGATGGTTGTGGAAGTAGGTAATCTAACCGAGAACACGCTTAATCAACAGGTTTTTATCCTTAATTAATCAATTAATTAATAGTACACACTTTATTAAAGGTTGGTCATACCCCAGGAGGGTCTTTCGACCCCAGCTGATGAAACAGAATAAATAATCACCTGCCATAGGTGGACCGGGAGAATAGGAGCACAGGACACTTATCTATGTTGTTTTACACTATAAGATAAATTATTTTGATGGTAAAATAAATTCTAATTCGAGATCTCGAAGGAAATAAAACTTAGGGAAATACAAAGTCTCAATAGCCAAGTCACGCAAAATATTGTGTATATGCGTGTGTATGTTAGTATGTATGTGAGTGTGTGCGCGCGCCTGCGTATTTTGTGTATGTGTGTTTCTAATATCCCAAGACGGTCGACCAATCCTACCCATGCTACGCCACTTTTATTGAGAAATTCTACTTTTGCTTATGTGCTTTCTAATAACTTTCAGATTGACGCCTCCCTACTTGGCAGCACTTCTTGTAATTTCGACTTTCGCAAATAAGTTATGTGACGGACCGCTTTGCAGTTACACAATTGATCAAGAAAAAGAATCGTGCGCCAGCTACTGGTGGACTAATGTACTATATATCAACAACTTTTACCCAGGAATATTCAAGTCGGTAAGTCAAACATTTTATTTAAACATTCATACAATATTAACAACCAAAAGAGATTAAAAAAATAAAATGTGTTATGTAAATAAAATGTTTAAATCAAACGTGGAATTCTACAATTTTGAATCATAATAATGAGTATATTAAGAAAAAAATACTATACTTACATTGATGCTTGAGAAGATAAGCAATACAGCAAATCATGTATTCAAAAAATATTAAATTAAACATTGATTATAAATACATATAATTTCTATATTCACAAAAGAAAAAAAAAATAATAAACGTATTAAAACATCTACAATATCAATAAAATCCATACAATGTGATGTTCTTCATCTTCCTTACATGCCATTTCTAGCGTCGAGGAGCCTTTTTCCAATACAAACATTCCTCCCAGTCCCTGCTTAATCGCTAAACTTGGTTATGAAATTTGCCTCTTTAATTCTAATATTCTGTAAGAATTCTTGGTATGAAACTCTGAGATGCCTTCGTAGTCATCTCCTATTGGGTCGAGTATCTAATCCTTTCATAGGAACAATGTTCTCGTTCATGCGGCAGACATGTATAAACCACTCGACTTTCCTTCTCTCCAGAGTGGTTTTGAGCTTTGGTACTTTCAGCTGCTCTCATATAGTTTTGTTTCTAATGCGGTCCCTCCTAATTTTTCCAACAGATCTACGTAGGAACCTAATTTCTGCTTCAGTCATGCGACTGTAGTGTCGGTCCAACATTCTCCGTCGTAGGTAAGAATAGGCAAGTAAACATACTTATATACGTGCTTATATACTTATATACGTGCATTTTGGTCTTCTTATACCCTTTACGGTAGCCGAGGATACTACTAGTCATCTAGTAGTATCCAGTAGTATCTTATTATTTATCTCTTAGTTCTTACTATTGTCATTATTCTAACAATTTCATTTTACTTTATTTTTTTATTTTATATATATATATATATATATATATATATATATATATATATTTTTTTTTTTTTTACCATCACTACTTATGTTTCTCATACCTTGTTATCTGGTTATTTTCTTAGCCCTGATGAAGACCTGAACTTCAGGTCGAAACGTCGGCATATGTAAAAATAAATATTATCATTTATTTTTGCCTTCTTTTTTAAATGACCACCCCAACTATTCTTCTCTTCAGTAGTAAGTCTGATTTGCTTTTTAATATTCTGATATTAACCTGATATTCTATTCGGGATCTCTGGGCGCCTATCTACTCATTAGGGTTCCTAAGTAGATGAATTCCTTCACCACCTCAAGAGTTTACCCGTTGCAGACCAATTGGACGTCTTTTCTTGCCATAACTCTTCGAGGCATTAATTCCCATACCCTTCATCAGCTGCTCTTCTTTTCAATGCTTGTTGTAGTTTTATCTTTCGGCGATTGGGACAATATCATCCGCGTATAAAAGGCTCTGTACGTCGATGGTTCTCATATTCCATTTTTCAGTTCTGAGCTAGGCAGTCGGGTGCTTGCAGATTTTATTAATATTACTCGTAAAATTAATAAACAGGAGGGGGCTGATAAAACGGTTCTTTGATAATGAGATTATACGTTGTTTTCCATAGCTTTTATTAATTGAATTGTTTTATTTACACTAATTATTTGGTTTATTAATTTTTACTTTTTACCTCGTTTGTATGTTCCATCTTTTTCTTCTCTTATACTTTTATATTTATAATTTTTTTATTTTATTTTGGTTTTTTGATTATTTTTTTTATCCTGATGACCCACACGTTTGGGCCGAAACGTCGCCAAATTCAATAAATTTATTTTTTTTAACGACACATACCGACTGTTACTCATCCTACTAATTTCAACAGTTAACTATGTGCCCATCTCTTGATTAATAATATTACTGAACTGTTTTTACGTTTTCAGGGAGAATGAGTTTCAAAATAACTCTTTATTTTATTATGAAACAAATTTGGTGTTGTTTTCTATAAAATAGGGAGGATATAATATAAAATTTATTTTCAAAAAATTGTTTTCTTTAGATGCTTGCCTTCTGCACGCCGTGTAATTTACCTAAAATAAATTAAACCCATATTATCAAAACCAGCTAATGAAGTACGAACCAAGTTAATTAACAAAAGGGCATTCTATGATACATTTTTAACATTGAAGTATATAAGTATATATCTATCTATTGAAGTATGTTTAAATTCTTACCTACACACGCCTTAATAACTTTCTTCTGAAACACATTTCCTCTAAAAGCGTAGCTAACTCCAAAGTGTATTATTTTATATCAAATTGTAAGAGGCTAAAATAAATTATGAACCATATATTAAAATAATATTTTTAATAGCGTTATCACTTTCAGTGTATGCCAGTCAGTTGGTACCTGGCTGCAGATTGGCAACTATTCTTTTTAGTGTCACCTTTTGTGGTGATAGTCATAAACAAGTGGCCTCATCATTTATATAAATTGATAACTGCTATATTTTTAACATCTGTAATATCGACTTTCTTGGTATCATATTTCTATCATCTTCCAACAGATAACTGGATGTTTGAAAGGTCAGTATGTAGTTATAATTTTTTCAATGTTTATTCATTGGTTTATATGGGATGAATTGAGTAGTTTAGGATTAAAACACGTTATGTCCAGTTTTTATGAGAATTAGTTTCAATTGAAAAAGTGGAACTTAAAAGCTCCTTTACGGTAACGACTAGATCCGAACAAAAAGGAATTGAATACAATTTGAAAGTTTTAAACTACAACCCTTTAGATTCATAGCTCCCTCGTTGCAAGCTAATCAAATTCTCTGAGTAGGCCAAGCAGGTACCCAAAGAGAGGAGTAGAGGTTTTAAGCAGAGATCGAATCATCGTGCAACTAAAAACGTACATTAATCATCTATTTGGTTTGATTTATTAAAATAATACATCGAAATCTGAACAAACCTTGTGTTGAACTTGTGCTATAAAACAACTTGTAAAGGGAATTAAAAAATTAATTAAAATGCAACATTGAAAATGAAATTCCGAAGAATTTTAAGGAAATGTTAGAAATACACTGTACTGCGTTAAAATATTAATGTTTAATCGTTTTCTAGATTACTAAAAAAATATTTTTTGGACTTATCTCTACCAAAAAAACAAACAAACATTCAATTCTTTAACAGAAATTTCATCTGTTCCTGAGCATACAGAAATTTTAATTTTTGACGACCCTAATTTGAGATCCTACTTTCAGCATTATTATTATTAGATTTATATTGTTATCTGATACTTCAGGAAGACTCTATTCAAAGCATATACATCACTAGTGTTTATATAATCCTTTTGTAACATCAAATTCAAATCCTTGCTAGTCACAGAATTATTTACCTTCCTCATATTTTTCTATCTTAAATTATAAATTTAATATGGACCAGACAGTAAAATAAAAAGATAAACATTTAAAGACACATATCTATATCTAAAAATTATCTAAGCTAGCATTGATATAACAAAAATTAAATCATGAAATTTGGACCATAAACAGCAAAACGTACAATTTCGTGCAATGTCAAATTTCAATATCTCATTCTCTAGATAGTGAAACGTATAGAAAATAGGATTTGAATTTTTTACACGGAAGCGAATAAAATGTGCAACCTGTCTCTAGTTATAAGATGGTAAAGATAAAAAATCTATTTAATGTTAACTTAAATTATTAATACTAATTGGAAAAAAATAATTTTGAAGCTTTAATTCTGACATTAATGTACCATTCCCTCCCCTGGCCCGAGAAAAACCTTGTATAGCCGATATGGCGAGGAAGGGGAGAAAAAAATATGAATATCAAATCTTAACACCGTCATTATTTTGTCATACGCCTGTCAAAAGTATAAGTCTTTGTGTTTTATTTGTTTACTTCTTAGTATTTGATTTTTAAACAATCTTTTGGGCGAACCGGTAGATGTTAGATTCCCCTCCCTGGAACCGGAGAAGGAGATTTTTCTTATGCTGTTTTATATATTTTTATTTTTAACCCTGATGATGACCCACATATTTGGGTTGAAACGTCAGTTAACTAATTTCGAAATATAGTGTGGGCGGGGTGGCCGAATGGGCTAAAGCGTGTGCACTGCACCGCCGTTGCCCGGCAACCTGACATTTGAATCAAAGATATAAAAATAGTCACGAGTTCGCATCCCGGTGCCGGGGGAGTCTTTTAAATCCCCGCTCACACCTCCTGGCCCGGGAAAATCCCGTATAGCCTTAACGGCGAGGAAGGGAAGGACAAAAAACAAATTCAGTATCTAACAACTCATCTGCTACATCGTCTCTCATAAGTATCTTAATTATCAGTGAATTTGTGAACTGTTATGTTAAAAAATCAGTGTAATTAACAATTGTATGGTTGATTCTTGAACAGAGCCATAGATACGGTGAGTGACCGCTTGTTTGTTAAGTTTGAGCAGTGGTGTGGACAGCCATAGAATTGGATGGAGTGGCCGTTCTTATCTGCGGTCCCCCACTTAGAGCCCGGCAGTCTCAGTACCTGTCGAGTTTTCTAAGTAGCTGGTTCATATCACTCGGCCCTCTATCGATCTGCGTAATTTTTACGTAAAAAAAAAAAAAACTTTTTCAATAGTCGTTGACATGAAATGCGATATTATCATATGATAATGTCTAGTAAGAACAAAAGATCGAGAAGCTTAGGCAATAATAGTTCTCTCAATTCACCAGTAAAGCAAAAGCCTAGGCGTTCTAACAGAAAAACATCACCATCTACACCTGACAGACCAAATGAACCGCAATCTGGTACCTCAACAGAAATTATGACCACCGAAACAAACATTGAAACAGATGAATCACCATTTTTTACTCCTAACCCATACCAACTACTATCTAATACTCCAGAAGAAACAATGGAAATACCATCAACTCCCGGAGAGCCAAAACCACCTCCAATATTTATAAAAAATATAAAAAAATTTCCGTTATTTTGCCAGCATTTAAATAAATTACTTGACAATGGTAAATACACATGTCAAAGTCGAATCAATGACACCAAGTTAATGCCAGATTCCCCTGAATCATATAGAAAAATAATAAAATACTTGACTGATACAAAGGCGGAATTCCATACATATCAGTTGTTCCAAGAGAGAGCACTAAGAGTAGTAATAAGAGGCCTCCACCCTTCAACACCACCTGAGGCAATCAAAGAAGAATTGATAGAACTGGGTTTCAGTGTCCGCCAAATTGTCAACGTATGTAAAGATAACAAAGAGCAACCAGGTACAAACAACAAAATAGCCCTACCACTTTTTTTTGTAGACCTAGAGCGCACCACTGGGGTTGATAACATCTATAAATTAAGACGCCTGTACTATACTAGTATAGTTGTCGAAAAACCATATGCAAAACGGGAAATAGTCCAATGTCATAATTGCCAATCATATGGCCATACTAAAAGCTATTGCCACCGCTTACCGCGATGCGTGAAGTGCGGGCAACAACATAAGTCGGAAGATTGCAGTAAGTCCAAGGAAATTCCTGCGGTATGCGCATTATGCCATAAAGACCACCCTGCAAACTACAAAGGATGCCAGACATATAAAATCTTAAAATCAAGATTGCAGACAGCACCTAGACATGAAGAGACTTACAGGACTCCCAGACCACCAAGGCAACCCTCAATATTTGCAAACAAAGAAGTGTCTTATGCACAAATGTTAGGAGAACTAGAACAGCATTCTCAACCTCAGGCCCTGCCGCAAACTCAGCCATTACCTCATGGTTCACCACCCGAACATAATAACTCCCAAAAGTTCAGTCCTCACCAAATATCCTACATTCCTCCCCCTAACAATTCCAATGACCTTACCAGCCTCCTTACATCATTCCTCTCCGAAATCAAATCCCTCATCACCCCGCTCATCACCTTACTTACAAACGTCATAGCCAATCTTATTCCACCGCCAAGAATTCCTTGAATGTCCTCAATAAAACCCCTCTCCAATCTCCTTTTGAATGCGAATGGTGTTCGAAATCATATTAACTAACTAACCTTTTTTCTACAGGACAATAACATAGACATAGGCCTAATAACTGAGACCCGACTAACTAACAAAAGACAGTTCAACATACCTGGCTACAAGATACATCGAACTGACCACCCTGATGGAATAGCACATGCTGGCACTGCTGTCATCATCCACCAATCCCTCTCCCATCATTTGTTTCCCTACCAGTTCACGATTTCCTACAAACCTCAGCAATAACTATCCAAACTTCACTTTTTCTTGTTACAGTTGTCGCAGCATACTCTCCACCTAAAAAACCAATACCTGAAACTAACTTAATTTCCTTTCTTAATTCCCTAGGACACCATTTCCTTATAGGTGCAGACCTTAATGCCAAACATCAGCAATGGGGAGCCAGAACCACGAATTCCCGCGGGCGAACATTGCTGTCTGCTCTTAATTCCCATAATAGCAACATCCTTCTCCTGATACTCCTACATACTGGCCAACAGATCCTAACCGTAATCCTGACCTCCTTGACCTCTTCATTCACAAAGGTCTAGGGCCGCTAAATTTTTCAATTTCACGGCTCGATGACCTTTCCTCAGACCATAGTCCGCTGAACCTAACCCTTTCCGCATCGCCTATCTCCAAATTATCTCCTCCCTCATTCATCAGAGGCCCAGTCAACTGGAACCTTTTCCGCCAAACAATAACAGATGCAATAGACCTCAGAGTACCCCTAAAAACTCCTCAAGACCTAGATAATGCAGTGAGTTCCTTCACCACCTTGATCCAACAAGCAGTCTGGCAGCTGCATCCTCACCACTCCCCTCCAAAAAATCCCTCAAAAAGAATCCCTTGCCCCAAAACCTTACTGACCTTATTAAATCCAAACGCCAATCTAGGACCCTCTGGCAAAGAACCAGGCATCCTGAAGATCGGAAATTATATAATTACTATTCCAAACAGGTTAAAAAAGAACTGACGACCTTTAGATCCCAATCCTACAATTCCTACCTTTCTTCCCTCTCTACCGATGACAACTCCCTCTGGAAAGTGACCAAAAAAATCCTTAAATACCAATCTATTTCCCACCCACTCCGACGAGATGATGGAACCTGGGCTTCGTCAGATGAGACTAGAGCTGAAGAATTTGCCAAACATCTATCCAAAACATTCACTCCCCACACCGAACTCCATCCCACCCACACTGCTGAAGTTAAAGAACTCCTCTCTTCTCCGATTCCTCTCTCCTTGCCTCCTAAAGCTGTCAACCCCTCTGAGGTCAAATTCCATATAAACAACCTGAAACCTCGAAAATCCCCTGGACACGATCTCCTTACTTCCCAGATCCTTAGACAACTTCCCAAAAAAGCAATCATGTTCCTCACATACCTGTATAACTGTACCCTCCGCACAACTCACTTTCCTCTCATATGGAAACACTCCATTATTATCCTCTTCCCTAAACCAGGTAAACCTGTTAATAATACTTCATCCTATAGACCAATAAGCTTACTTCCGATCCCTCGAAAATCTTTGAAAAAATCCTTCTCAAACATATCCTACCCATTCTCGAAACCCACAATATGCCCTCCCATCAGTTTGGTTTCCGCTCAAGACATTCCACTGTTCAACAAGGCCTCCGCGTTGTTGACCATATATCCTCTGCGCTTGAAAACAAGCAATATTGCACTAGTGCCTTTCTGGACGTAGCGCAAGCTTTCGACCGGGTGTGGCATGATGGCTTGCTTTTCAAGCTCAAAACTCACTTACCCCAATCCTTGTATCTAGTCCTCAAATCCTACCTCTCAAATCGTTCCTTTCAAGTCCGCTGCGGCACTGAATTCTCCAATTATTATCCAGTTGAGGCTGGTGTTCCACAAGGCAGTGTCTTGGGCCCAGTTCTCTACATCCTTTTCACAGCTGACATTCCAACCCATCCTAATACCCTTCTAGCAACATTTGCTGACGATACCGCCATCCTATCTTCCCACCCAGACCCTGAAACAGCATCCCTAAACCTTCAAAGACACATCTCCCTAATAGAGCAATGGTGCAACAATTGGCGTATCAAGATCAATGAATCCAAATGCAAGCATGTCACCTTTACCCTCCGACGCAGATCCTGTCCACATATCCTTTTCAACTCAGTACCTCTTCCCATCTCAGACACAGTTCGGTATCTTGGATTCCTTTTAGACAAAAGACTAACATGGAACCCACATACCAGACTTAAAAGACAAGAGCTTAACCGACGACTTGGCCAGTTATACAGACTACTTAACAGAAAATCTAACCTCTCAATTGAAAACAAACTATTAATATACAAGACCATACTGAAACCCATCTGGACCTACGGACTTGAACTGTGGGGGACAACTAAATTATCGAACATCAAACGCATCCAATCCTTCCAGTCTAAAATCCTCCGTATAATAGTCAATGCTCCTTACTATGTTACGAACAAAACCTTACATCATGACCTTAACATCCCTTATGTCCTTGACGTTATTCCATCCCGATTTTCAAATTTTCATCAGAACCTAACCTATCATCCTAATCCCTTAGCACAATCCTTATCTAGTTCCAGTCATCCCTACAATCCTCCTCGAAGGTTGAAGCGGCAGTGGCCTCGAGATCTTTTGTAAAGACGTCATTGGAGTCCTGGCAATGGCCAGCTTCTCCACTCAAGTCATGAGCGTATGTGGCTTTAGTGCCCTCTCTCAGTCTCCACTGGATTCCCATCCTAGTGATGCGGCTGAGAGAGAAGCGCTGGGATCTCTTGGAGTCTTGCCTTGTCCTCCACACGTGGGGGAAAAGGCCCGACTCGGAGCTCCCTCGGCTGACTGTAAATATTGTAAATAAGTTTGAATGTGTTTTTATTTATTATTTTATTTATTTATTTTTTTTTTTTTTAGTTTTTATTTAATGTTATATCAGTTTGATTTATTCTGTTACTCCAAGTTTTATTTTATTTTATTTTCTTATAATCTTGTTGTTCTTTTATTGTATATATGGTATGATTGTACTTCATTCATCATAAATACTCAATGCCCTTAATTGAGGCAAAATGTATTTTTTTCTCTCAATAAAAAAAAAATAAAATAAAAATTCAGTGTCAATCCTGTTTCTTGTTGCAATGATTAAAATCATTGAGGATCGAAGTATCGATATTTTCATTAATATTTCGATATATTTGATACTATATGACTCTCAGTTTGTAAAAAAAAATTGTCTTCAGATTGATCCTTTGTGGAAGATGACCCGTCAATGAGTTTCAGAGTTTTGTATGTAAATTCAATCAAATATTTATTATTAAAAGTGATTAGACCTTTTTCAAAGCAAATCTTTGAAAAATACATGTAACTTAATTACAACTCGTATTATTAACAAATTTATCTCCAATGTAAACTCACTTGAAGTGCCCTGGATTGAACATTTATCAAACCAGTTGATAAGGATTTAATCAATAAACGAACAATTCCTGATTATAAACTAATCCGTTGTACATTCCCTCTTCTATTTGCAAAATAAACTACTTTTCTCTTCTTTTTTTCTAGTGGTGAAGAAACTGAAAAATATTATGGAAAATTGTATGGTGCCCCTTACTTGAGGGCAGGACCATGGGCTATTGGCATGTTTTGTGGTGTTATCTTACACAATTTCAAGAATAATCCAAGGAAACTTTCAAAAGTAATTATATCAATTTTATTTCGTTAAGTACTATAAATAAATAGGTAAATATATAACAAGCAATATATCAGATCACCGAACATTCTCCCACCTTGAGGAATTTTTAACTACTCAACAAACTTTTCTAGAAATAATTACAAACGAATTATGAAAATATAACCAACACGTAAAACTCTCAAATTCTCTCGAACTGATGTGGACTAGAAAAAGAATCAAAGAAACCATACAGGCATTCGCACGTTTCTGCCACATCGTGTTTGTAATAAACGATCATCCTTTTTCTTAAGGTTTTTGTTCTCTTCCAAGTCCAGAATTCGTTCTTCTGTAGAACCTTCGCATTTAGAAGTTGTCTCAGTTGTACTACTGAGAATTTCCAAAGGATAGGTACGCTGAATGGGTCTATAGATTCTCCCATTAGCCTTGCGAACGGTAACTTATCAGTATTTTCCATCTTGACCAGGAATCATTCCTTCTATTACTCCTAAAGGCCAATCGATTCTTTTTATATTATCGTACTCATTAAGAACTACCTCTCCAAAAATTGGTTCACGAGTCTTTTTATTCTTCTTGGAAGACTGAAAGGGCCTTCCTAAATATTCAGCTCTAAATCGTTTGCGTAATTCTTCTTTTAGCTTAATGTGATATTTCTTCTATTAAGTTTAGACTTTTGATTGATATTTGATCCATATCTAGACCTCCACTTTCTTCAATTCATTGAAGAAACGTCTTTGGAGAGATTGGAATAGGATCAATTACATCAGAAATATATGTGATTGGTCTTGAATTAACCATACTTTCGCATTAACAGATTACTGTATATAGTTCTTCAGCGGTTAAATATGTTTTTTCATAATATTTTCCTCAGGCCAAGTAAACGTTCCCAAAAACCCCCACCAAGCTGCACTTAATGGATTGAAACTCCATTCTATTTTTCTAACAGAACTCCAAGATCGCAGTGATCTTTTTCCAACCAACCCTTTTTAGTAGAGAATCCATTCCTCGGAAATTTGTTCCGTTGTCACTGCATATGAACCTCGGTCTCCCACGGCGTGCAGTAAATCTTCTGAGACTCATCATAAATTGTTCAGTTGATGAAGACGAAATCAGAGAACCTGAGAACAGACGAAATTAGAGAACCTGCAAAGTTTATACCAGTAATTTCTAAAACTTTCGCATCTCGTACTCTATTTTATGGTAAAGGAGACGAGTCTTCTTCGAATTTTTGGGAGACGAAACGTTGGCAAACAACACATTTCTTCAGGGCTCTTCTGACAGCTTGTCTGCCACGTAGTATCCAGTATTTTCCCCTTAAATGGTTCAATAGCCCTAGTCTTTTGAGATGACATTTACGTATATGTTCCTCTAAAATTTTTCAACAAGGTGATGATAACCAGGAAGAATAACCGAAGCTCGGAAGTCTTCTGTATCTTGTCTTGCCTATAGTTTGGTTGTAAGTCACTTTGTACCTAATGAATCATCAAATGTTTTTAATCATTAATAATCGTTTGATTCCTTCTCCTGAATATGATTACGAATGTTGTACCAATCGTAGCAACCTGATCTCGGCAGCTTCCATCTTAGTAACGGTTAGAAGATCTTTCACTTCACCTCGTCTATTGCACCTACCAGCGAATCGTAAAATCCACCCAACTACCTTCAAAATCTGTGAATAGGTATTGTATTTTCTCTATATTTCTTTTTTCCATAAAAGGTTACACGGAGCACAAGTTGCCCCAAGGGCAATCGCCTTCCTGCGTTCTCCAGCTACTTTAGTCCCGTCTGGTATATCTGGTATATTGGTTTACTCGTGAACCAACTTTTGGAGAGGTAGTTCTTAATGGGTACGATAATATAATAATACTTAGTGGCCATTCAAAATAGGGTATTTTCAGCCAATCTGGGCCCTCCCACAATTGAGACAGGACTAACTCGCATTTACCGCATCCTCAGTAAATCAGTAGGATTCAACTTACCAGAGGAACGTGACGCCACTCCTCTTCTTTGCTCAATGACCTGATTTCCTGCTCTCGATTCCAAACAAATAATCCTTCTTTTCTATTAATCCAGGCTAAGGCTGTAGAAGAGTCGCTCCAGTAAAAACACTAACTTTTTCCAGCTCATTTTTAATATTATAACCAAGTATAGCCCCAATTAAAGCGGCCAATAGCTCCAGTCTTAAGATCGTGCATTTACCAACTGGTGCAACACGTACTTTAACTTCGATTTGAGTGGCAACCACCTTCCGCAAGCTCTCGCATCGTAGGAATCACGTTGCGGCATAAGCTGTTTGCCTGGCATCGCAGAAAGTATGTAGTGTAATTGTCGTTTCTTCCTTTTGCATAATTACAGCCCACCGAGGAATTTCAATGTTTTTAATACAATGAGCTTCTTTTTACCATTTTAAACATTATTCCTGTATTCCCTCATTCACTTAATGATCTCCTCCCAGTCTCCTCCAGTTAACCAAGTCTTCTTAAATTTTCTCATAATTGTATATATATATATATATATATATACATACATACATACATATTTGGAATGAGGAAAAGGTTTTGTTTTTTTAAATCCGTAAAATAAGACAAATAAATCTTAACAAAAAAATATATATATATTTTATGGTATTTAAGTTAAACAACTTTCTGTAGGTCCCGAAATTTTTACCGATTAGACCCTCTCGCTCGTCTTGATTCATTCCTCCATCTTAAGAAACTTATATGAAAGATCACAAATCTGGAACAGGTTTCACTCAGCTTCCTAAAAATTCATTTGTCATAAGAATATATCTAGTTATCTAACAAATTTATGATAAAATTACAGGAAAAAAAATAGTGGACTATTCAAAAGAACACAAAATTAGACTGTGAAGAATTAAGTATAGATGGTGGAAATTAATTACACACTACCATCATGGTGGCAACCAATTCGGTTTTCCTTTTCTCCTTCAATATATTTTGAACACCATTTTTTTTTCTATACAGAAACAAAAAAAAAATATTTTTAGGAAATATTTAAGTGCTTCGAATGGGTAGTTTTAATCCCAGAAGTCATTTTAATACCTTCTTATCTAGTGCCGGCCTAAGGGTGGAGCGACCGGGACAAAAGAAATAAATTTAATTATTATAGGGGGTAAAGGGAGATGACGTCATTTATCGGGGGCGTCGAATGTCTAAGCCCGGTACTGTTCTTATCGTATCTTTGTTATAATTGTATATCTCAAAATATTAATATTAATTTTTTTTTTAACATAAAATATAAAATAAAATAATCTGTTTTACAGAAAGTGCATCTGATTTCCTGGGTGCTTACAGTGCTTGGTCTATGTTTGGCAGTTGAACTTGACTTACCATTTTTAAGGCTGCAACATAACGAAACTTCGAGTGCTTGGAGTGCCTTGTTCAATGCAATCCAACATAATTTATGGGCCGTCTCGATTTGCTGGATAATATTTTCTTGCGGGACTCAAAAAGCTGGTATACCATACAAGTTTAAATAATCTAAGGTTCTACAAAAAAAGAAAAACATTACCGCTACCTACTTACACAAATTGCTAATAATAATAATTTCAAATAGTAATGGATAAACCAACTTTATTCTCTATTATTTATTCTAAAAATAGTATGAAATAATGCATGTTTGAAAAAATACAAATATACAGAAATCCATATGTAACGTCCCTAACCTATATATCCATATCATTTTGCTTAGAAAAAAAAGTAGAAGCTTGGATTCAGTAATTGATATGGATGTACTTTCATATTAAAGATGTAATGTGGTTAATATCCACACTCGATACAAGACCCCCCCCCCCCGGTAAAGTATCAGGTAACAGTTGTATGGTCTGAGTTTAAGAATTTCATCTTATCCAAGTGTCGATACATGGCTTATAAGCAAAAAATAAATTTTCTATCACAGCGTGATTCGAACCTGAATTTGGTAACCTAAAGTCCATTATGTTATATACGAGTACATGTTTGTGATGCGCGATTATCTAAGATGTAGATCGTATTAGTTATTCTCGAATAAAAAATGAATAATATAAAACTTAATATATTTAATGTTTACTTTATATTTAAAACCACTTAAATCAACCTAATTCTCTTTTTAAATTTGATATGGCACTGAGTACAAAATAAAATATTAACTGAAGGCAATAAAATTATTTCAATTAAAAATTGCCGAATACGCACTGAGTAATATTAAAAACATTATTCAATATTTCAAATTGAGGAATACGACTAAAAACAACAAGTCAACTATACGAAAAATTATTAATATTGGGAATGCAAAATAACGAATGATTCGTAAACTAAACATTTGATATATTTTCAATTCAAAACGCTGATAAGAAAATAAATTAAATATATTTATATTAATTGTAAACGGTATAATATATTAACAAGGTACATTTTTATTATTTACCTAATACCAATTAAATATACATTTCTATTTCAGGTTTCATTGGAAGATTCTTGTGTTGGCCAGTTTTCCAGCCATTGGCTAAGCTTTCATATTCAGCTTACCTTATTCATAAACTTATTATATCTCTTTATTTTGGAGAGACCTCTGGTTATAAATATATCTCTGTTACTACTCAGGTAAATGTAGCTTATAACTAAAGTGACCTTTTTATTAAATATATATATATTGTTTATTGAGTAATAATACATATTGCACAAACAACCAATATAT
The DNA here is from genome assembly GCA_928085145.1 of Nezara viridula. Lineage (NCBI taxonomy): Eukaryota > Metazoa > Arthropoda > Insecta > Hemiptera > Pentatomidae > Nezara > Nezara viridula. The sequence continues at coordinate 118,967,778 of OV725078.1, forward strand.
ATATATATATATATATATATATGCACAAACATTAAAACCACAAACACTCATGACTTGAGTGGAGAAGCTGTCCATTGCCAGAACTCCAGTGACGTCTTTACAAGAGATCTCGAGGCCACTGCCGTTTCAACCTTCGAGGAGGGTTGTAGGGATGACTGGAGCTAGATAAGGATTGTGCTAAAGGGTTAGGATGGTGGATTAGGTTCATGTGAAAATTTGCGAATCGGGATGGAATAACGTCAAGGATATAAGGGATGTAAAAGTCATGATGTAAGGTTTTGTTTGTAACGTAATAAGGAGCATTGACTATCATACGGAGGACTTTAGACTGAAAGGATTGGATGCGTTTGATGTTCGAAAATTTAGTTGTCCCCCACAGTTCAAGTCCGTAGGTCCAGATGGGTTTGAGTATGGTCTTGTATATTAATAGTTTGTTTTCTATTGATAGATTGGATTTTCTGTTAAGTAGTCTGTATAGCTGGCCAAATCGTCGGTTAAGTTCTTGTCTTTTAAGTCTAGTATGTGGGTTCCAAGTTAGTCTTTTGTCTAAAAGGAATCCAAGATACCGAACTGTGTCTGAGACGGGGAGAGGTATAGAGTTGAAAAGGATATGTGGACAGGATCTGCGTCGGAGGGTAAAGGTGACATGCTTGCATTTGGATTCATTGATCTTAATGCGCCAATTGTTGCACCATTGCTCAATTAGGGAGATGTGTCTTTGTAGATTTAAGGATGCAGTTTCAGGATCTAGGTGGGATGACAGGATGGCGGTATCGTCCGCGAAAGTTGCTAGAAGGGTATCGGGATTGGTTGGAATGTCAGCGGTGAAGAGGATGAAGAGGACTGGGCCCAAGACACTGCCTTGTGGAACACCAGCCTCAATTGGATAATAGTTGGAGAATTCAGTGCCGCAGCGGACTTGAAAGGAACGATTTGAGAGGTAGGATTTGAGGACTAGGTACAAGGATTGGGGTAGGTGAGTTTTGAGCTTGAAAGCAGCATCATGCCACCGTGAAAGCTGCGCTACGTCCAGGAAGGCACCGGTGCAATATTGCTTGTTTTCAAGCGCAGAGGATATATGGTCAACAACGCGAAGGCCTTGCTGAACAGTGGAATGTCTTGAGCGGAATCCAAACTGATGGGATGGGATATTGTGGGTTTCGAGTATGGGTAGGATTTTGAGAGTTGAGAAGGATTTTTTCAAAGATTTTGGAGAGGATTGGGAGCAAGCTTATTGGTCTATAGGATGAAGTATTATTTACAGGTTTACCTGGTTTTGGGAAGAGGATGATTATGGAGTGTTTCCATTTCAGAGGAAAGTGAGTTGTGCTGAGGATACAGTTATATAGGTAGGTGAGGAATATAATTGCTTTTTGGGGAAGTTGTCTTAGGATCTGGGAAGTAAGGAGATCGTGTCCAGAGAATTTTCGAGGTTTTAGGTTGCTTATAAGGAATTTGACCTCAGAGGGATTGACAGCTATAGGAGGCAAGGAGAGAGGAATAGGAGAAGAGAGGAATTCTTTAATTTCAGCAGTGAGGGTGAAATGGAGTTCGGGGTGGGGAGTGAATGTTTTGAATAGGTGTTTGGCAAATTCTTCAGCTCTAGTCTCATCTGACGAAGCCCAGGTTCCATCATCGCATCGAAGGGGATGGGAAACAGAATGGTATTTAAGGATTTTTCTGGTCAATTTCCAGAGGGAATTGTCATCGGTAGATAGGGAAGAGAGGTAGGAGTTGTATGATTGGGATCTAAAGGAAGCTAGTTCTTTTTTTACCTGTTTGGAATAATAATTGTATATTTTTCTACCATCAGGATGCCTGGTTCTTTGCCAGAGGGTCCTAGATTGGCGTTTGGATTTAATTAGGTCAGTAAGGTCTTGGGGCAAAGGATTCTTTTTACGGTATGTTTTGGAGGGAAGTGGTAAGGATGCAGTCCAAACTGCTTGTTGGATCAAGGTGGTGTAGGAACTCACTGCATTATCTAGGTCTTGAGGGGTTTTTAGGGATACTCTGAGGTCTATTGCATCTGCTATTGTTTGGCGGAAAAGGTTCCAGTTGATTGGGCCTCTGATGAATGAGGGAGGAGATAATTTGGGGATAGGAGATGCGGAAAGAGTTAGGTTTAGCGGACTGTGGTCTGAGGAAAGGTCATCAAGCCGTAAAACTGAATAATTTAACGGCCCTAGACCTTTGTGAATGAAGAAGTCAAGGAGATCAGGGTTACGGTTAGGATCGGTTGGCCAGTATGTAGGAGTATCAGGGGAAAGGATGTTGCTATTGTGGGAAATAAGTGCAGACAGCAATGTTCGCCCGCGGGAGTTCGTGGTTCTGGCTCCCCATTGCTGATGTTTGGAATTAAGGTCTGCACCTATAAGGAAATGATGTCCTAAGGAATTAAGAAAGGATATGATGTTAGGTTCGGTTATTGCTGTTTTAGGTGGGGAGTATGCTGCGACAACTGTGACAGGAAAAAGTGAAGTTTGGATTGTTATTGCTGAGGTTTGTAGGAAATTATGTACTGGTAAAGGATAAAAGTGATGGGAGAGGGATTGATGGATGATGGCAGCAGTGCCTCCATGTGCTGTTCCATCAGGATGGTCAGTTCGATAAATCTTGTAGCTAGGTATGTTGAACTGTCGTTTATTAGTTAGTCGAGTCTCAGTTATTAGGGCTATGTCAATGTTATTGTCCTGTAGAAAAAAAGTTAGTTCATTGATGTGGTTTCGAACACCATTCGCAAGGAAATTGGGTGGCCAAGACTAGCAGTGCCTTTTGACGACCCCGGGTAATGTCATTTCCTCCAAAAAATATAATTTATTTCTTTATAAATTTCACCCGAACCTTACCACCCATCCCTATAATCCTCCAAGAAGGTTAAAACGGCAATGCCCCTGCTACCTTTTATAGTTTGTAAATATTGGAGTTCTGGCAAAGGCCAGATTCTCCACTCCCGACATGAGTGTATATGACTAAAGCACTCAATCTCCACTGGGTTTAGCCTCATTGATGAGGTTGAGAGAATAGTGCAGGGATCTCCTAGAGTCATGCTATTCCCTTCCACAGTTGGAGGGACAAGTCTGGCTAGGAGTTCCCTCGCCTGATTGTAAATAGTGTATATAGGTATGTATGTGTTCTTTTTTATTCATTTATCAGGCTAATTTATTCTTATTTATTGTATATATATATGTTTCTGTATAATGTATTTTAATTAAATTGTACATAGAGTGTGAATGTGATTTCTGAACACTATTATAAATGCCTTTTGTGACATATTGTAATATTTTTCAATAAAGAAGTTTAAATAAAAAAGTCTTACTATATTTCAAATTACGTAATATTTAATTCAATATGTCTCAAATTCAGTTATTTTATTAATAATCTAAAATTAATTATTTCCATACGCTCTAACATGATATAGTATATATACAGTATAACATGATAACTGTGTTCTATTCATCAGAGGGGAAGAGGGGTGTAACGCCATACATAAAGGAGTAGCTCAGTAATCAGTTTATTGCCTGTAATAAACTGAACCTTATCACCAATACGGTTTATTGAACTTTCTAAGGGGGCGGGGTGGCCAAATGGACTAAAGCGTGTGCACAGCACCGCGAGTTGCCTGGCAACCGAATAACAGATTTGAGAAGATTAAAAAGGACGAGTTATCGTCCCAGTGCAGAAGGGGATTTTAAATTCTCCGCCCTCACCCCCCGGCCCGGAAAAATCCCATATAGCCTAAAAGGCGAGGTAGGGAAGAAAAAAAAAAAAAAACGTTTATTGAACTTTCTGCGAGTTTTTTTTAAGTAAACGGCTGTGAGATGTTGGAGAGGTTGGTTCCCCTTCAAAATGGATTCAAGTGCACGAAGTGCATTGTCCCTCCCTCCCTCCAGCGCCTATGGTATGATATGAAGTGTTGACCCAGGCCGCTGAAAGGTGAAATTCTTCAGCAGTCTCAGAAAACTGAGCCGACCGATTACAGAGATTCAGATCCTATGTCGCAAATACAACAATTTTCTACATCAGCTTCAATATTGAGAATCACAATCACCATACAGTTATTTATGAGTTGATGAGATTTAGTGACGGCCTTAGACATTTGGCGATCCTGGAGAGAATTACTCCAGAGAATATAAATTAGAAGAAATTTATTTATTTCTTAAGCTGTTTTATATTAGTCAATATTTTAATTTTATTTCCTTCAATGTGTCTCTATCTCATTTGCTCAATTAATAGGTTAAAATTAATTGTTCATAGGCTTAAAATTTTATTTAAATTCCCAACAATTGGCGGGCGCCTCCAAACAATTGCCCGGCCCTCAGGTCGTCACTGACGATATTCCTCAGACAGAAGCGGGGGAGGGGAGCTTTCCGGTTGAAGCTCCCTCCTCCCATCCCCCCCCCCAAAAAAAAAACAACGGTTAAATATAAGCATGTCTTATGAAAAAAAATATTTCTTAAAATATTATTGTTCGTGTAATTACATATAATAGGATTGCAAGAATCACTTAAACGTCATTTCATATAGGTAGTTAGTTTCTTTCTTTTTCTTCCAAAGTAATTATCCTTATATATATTCAATGTTGTTTCAATATATATATAAATCTTCCAAAAAAAATTAAATCTTGTATTTTCTAGTGCTCAGAGATAAGTATTTTAAGATTAATAAGGAGTGGTTCTATAGTAATATGTTCATAGTATCGTGCAAACCAGTCTAACCTGTTTGTGTATTGTCTTTTGTTCGCATAAGAATAAAAACTAATTTTTAGAAGATTTTTTGTCATTCAAACATATTTCAGACACAGTATGAAAACAACTAACCTTTATGTAGGACGGGAGTGAAAGAAGGGTCGGAAAATTAATATGACAAATTCTAGTTCCGGCCCAGTGTGAAATACTTGTCCGTCTCCATCTAGCAACTAACGTTGTAAATAATACATTGTAATCAGAAAAAGCTTGAAGGCCAGATTGGCTGTACACGCGAGCCGAAGTTTGGAGACCCCTGTGCTAATAGCCCTGGAGCCAGTGCTCAAAAATCGACCTTTTTTAGATCGACAAGACATCGCAGGCGAAGGTTTGGTTGTAAATTACAAAAGTCTATGTTATTCTGAATAAAAAGAACTTTTCTGCCGTTCCAGAGCCGCTGCTTTGAAAACTGGCAGCTAATTTAAAGAATATTAGGCCAGTAATTAGACGAACGAAACGGGAAATTCATTGCGAATAATGTGAGAAAAGTTTCTATTTTTTTAACTTCTATATATGTGGTCAGACATGTAAAAAACAAAATTGCTAACGCGGGCCACCAAGGGAAAACTTTTACAGCCAAAAAAGTCCTATTTTTTTTTTTGTTTTTTCAACTCTTAAACGATGCATCAAAGCGAAGAATGTACCCATTCTTAAATTAAAGAACGTTAAATTTTGCGTGGAACAAATACATACACTTTATAATTTGGTCACGTAATAAGGTATACAATCACGGTCAACCAACGCTGATTTTTACCAAATTTCTCAAAAACTGAGACAAATTACAATAAATGGCCCTGTACTATAACATAGAAATGAGTTTCCTAACAGGAAAAAGCCATAGAATCAAAGTTGTAGAGCATCAAATTTTGCGTCCATTGAGTACCAACTAATTTAATGTAGGTCACTTACTCCAAACAAAATCGGTAATCTCCCGATGATTAGAATAGAGTAATTAAAGGCAAAGGCTCAAGAATGTTCCCCCTCCCCTACTCCTAAGATATTTTGTTGCTCATCTTTCCTTAAAAACAGAGTAAGCTATAGTATTATCTTAGAAAATTAGAAACATAGTAGAGTATATGTAATTACACTTGCTGCGGTCTGTTCCATGTTTTGTCCTTGTCCCTTAGTCCGGAAATTCATATCCACATCGAAATTTGCATGCAGTATAAGCATTAATACTAATTTACAATTAGAGGCGTTAATTGTTCTGTAGAGCCTTTCTCATGCTTGCCCATCTTGTCCTGCCAATCTCAATCTTCCAGCTTCCATATCATGGGATATTTATTGATTGAACAGTTATATTTATTCTGGGAGTAGTTATTGGTCCTTCTTCTCCACGGGTCAATAATCTCATTTTAGATTGCTCAGATTATCCAGCAGTGGATTTTCCTTTCAAATCTTTCAATACTTTTACGTTAAAATGATCTACAAATCCAATTGATTTAAAATTGGTACTGAAAATGACACCATGCTGGGTCCCCAATTGAACTAGTCTGAGCATAAGGCAAGATCCCATAAAATTAATTCAGAAAAAAATTACACTAAGGCTAAACAGAATCTGGTATTTTTTTTTTTTTTTTTAATTCATAGAATAGTTATGTACCGATTAAGTTAGTTAAATTAGATTCGGGAAAACGTTAACTATTAGGCAGCAATCGACCCATAATGTCTTAAAAATTTGATAATTGAGTATTATTACATCAAACACTGATTTTTTAAAATTTCATTTTATTGTTTTAGATACCATTGGTATTAGGAATATTATTCCTAACATATATAGCAGCACTGTTGTTATACCTCTCCTTTGAGGCCCCAACAGCACATTTGGACAGCATTATATTTCAAAAAGGTATAAATGAATGATATGGTTATTTATTTGGCAATAAATAATTTCTAGAACCAGTTATGTAACATACAAAGTAAAATATTCAAGATTTAGAGATATTTCTTGTAAAATTAGTAAATATTTTATTGAGTTAGTGATGTCTTATACTTCTAGGCGCCCATGGAAAGCAAACCAGGAAAGAAATTGGAGAAAATAATTCAGCACCAGAAATCACAACTGTAAAAAGAAACAGTATTCAAGATTTAGAATCATCTATTGAAAAATAAGAACTTTAAATACTATAATCTATGAATTCTTCAGTTTTATGTTCTATAGTTTTCATAGATAAGTCACTAATCACAATATTAAAAATATTTTTAAAGGTGTCGTCATGTGGGTGGATCAAGCATATAGGTATATCTTGGATAGGTCCAATATCAATTTATAAAGCACTTGCTCGGAAAACTTTGTCTGTTTATGTGTTTGTGACTATAAAAATTAAATCCAAGCCATTTTTTCAACAAGATGAATGCAATGAAAAATACTAATTTTCATAAAATTGGTTTTTAACTTCACTCTTAAATACACTTTATGAACTTCTCGCTTTATGTGTACATTGTACTTTTATCCAAACTATTCAGGTCACAAATTTTATATGACGAGATTGGAATGGATTAATTAATTATTAAATATCTTTCTGTCATTATCAATCAGAGGTTAGCTATATCAATTGGAATTAATAAAGTTCAATCAACTTACTCATAATATTCAATTTTTTTCTTTAACAATCAAAACTAAAATAAAATATTTATTCAAATATTAGCAATGAAATATGATTAGCAATTATGTTCACCTATTGATTTATTCAAAACAAAAATTTACTGATAAAATATTTTTTGGTCAGTACACGGGTACTTTTAGAAGGATATCAAATCAAATTTTTCATGCAACTTGAGGTGAATATCAACTTATTGCATAATAAACCTTAACTCAACTAATATGGACTTAAAGCTTATTAAACAAGGAAGTTTTTTCTAAACATGGGGTATCTGTTGAATAGTTGAATGGTGATAAAAAAAAATCACAAATAATTTATGATTTTTTTTAACAATACTTTATTGTATATAGGTTTGTCTATGTTATTTTACTTTACTTATCTTCAAGTTTATTTTATTTTATATACTTTAATTTGTATTTAGTTGTTACTTTGATTCTGTTTTATATTATTTATATATATTTTCTGTAAATATGATGTATGGAGTGGAGTAGCTCAGTGTTAGGCCGCTGAGCTTCCAATGCTCATGGTCCCAGGTTTGAATCCCACCTTATGGCAGATAAATTATTTATACTGTTACATTAACCATGGATCGACCATAGGGCCAGGAGACCATCCTAGAGCACACACAGCCTCTATAATGTGAGTACCCTTAAATAAATAATTACTTAAGGGGGAAACCTGGCGGTTGAGCGTGATCTCAGTCAAATCACATTTTTGCACAACCATTGACCAAGAAACAGTACTTTTCCTAAATAGTACTAAACCCAAAACTCATCACGGGTTATAGGGGTACAGGTAAATATGATGTGAATGTAATCTTCACTATAATCAGTGTCCGCATTGTGACAGATCATTACATTAAACAATAATAATAATAATAATAATAAACACCAGATCTTAGCTTAGTTCAGCCGCTTAAAAGTCTTCTTTAAATGGTTTTCATAATGACAAGTTCTACATTCAATTTAAGTTAATTTTGTCTAGTTTACTGTGGAAAAATTGTTAATCACTGCAATTAACTAATTATTATTATTATTTTCTTAACTTACTAGAATAAGTTGAATAATAAGTAAAAAATATGTCTTTTACATCTATTCAAACTGCTAATATTATTTCCACTATTATAAAATATTTTCATTAACATAAGGGTTTTGAATGTAATTCACTACTTTAAGTTCAAAAAAATGTTACAGTTATTGGTCAATAGTTTTTAAAAAATTAGATGGCAAGTGAAACAACCCACCTAATGTCATAGATTTTGCATTTATTATTAAAAATGTATTATGTCTTGAATTGTTTGAATAACTTTCATACTATAACTTGGGGTTACTTGGACCCGCACTGAAAACAATAGTGGAGAGGTGTCTCAGGATCTGTTAATACTACTGTCACTTTTTTATTATTTTTTTTGTTTTTGTTTCTAATATATTTATTTAAATTAGCAGTACAGTATATTCCCAATTTGATTTTATAATTTTCATAACTTTATTTTTATTTATCTTATTTTTTAATCAAGAAATATATTTCAATTTGTGTAAAATACCACAGTTTGTTGTTTTCTCAATTTTTATCATTTTCGTCTGTTATTATTTGAAAAAAATCTGTTATTATGCTGTTATCGGATATTTAAATGTTATTATACATGTGGATCACAAATTATTAATCAATCTATATGTTTAATATTTTTATTAATCTTATTTTTTATTTATTTCTTATATCTTTTATCTGTTACCATTATTGCATTTAAAAAAAATTATAATAGAAACAATAGCCTTAAAATGGATTATTATTATTATTATTAAAAAGTGTGTGCTGAGATGATAGCCAGTGATTGGGAAAAACATTAAAATCAATGTTAAACATCTTTCCATAATTCTTAATTTGTGAGGATATATTGGAAGACTTTAAGTAATTTATGCTATTAGACATTATTTTATTTTATTAAACAGTTATCCCTGATGGGCCAATAGTTGTTAAGGAGTTAATAATTGAAAATAAGCAAATTTATGAAATATGAAAGGGGAGCTGGTCTCATACCCTGAATAATAATATCTTATCTCTCTATACATGACTTCATTAGCTGCACGCTCAAGCACCGCTCTCCTCAAAGTCAGCTTTGCCGTCTTCTGTGATCCTTTGTAAGCCGAAGCAGTGTTGAAGGTTTATAGTAAAAACTGTATGGTCTCTGTATCCAGGAACACCTTGCTCTGAACGTCTTGTGTGTATGTGAGTAAGATAGAATGAGAGAGCGGCTCTTGCTGTTTACCTGGGATTAATCTGTGCTTGTGATTTCGCTTCTTTGATGATAACAAAGCTGCCATCAGTGAGGGGGGTAAAATAAATGAGACCAGGGGCCCAAGATACAAAAATTAAATTAGAAAATACATTATAAATTAATTATTTAATAAGTTTGGGTCATTTCATACCAAAACATACAGAACCCAACACCCTCTCCTCCAACCAGCTTGTATGTGTTTGTTCTTTCATATGTGAAGTCAATATTTATTGAGCTGGAGTTTTCAAAATGTATTCACTTGTTTTAAATTTAATGTAGAATCAGATAATACCATAAATATTAGCATTGTAATTTTTCATCATAGGTAAAATAAATCTTAAATATAAAAATTAATATATTTTCAAAGTTGTAATACTATCATTTAAAAATATTTGTAGCTAAAATCTCTTTCCATTATCCTAATACAACCATGAAAACAGCATTAAATTCTCTATCAAAAGATTTTCGTTTTTTAAAAATAAAAATAATAACATATTATTCTTATTAATATATTATGTTTTATCATGTTATAATATTTTTTTTCTAGAAAAATAATTGTCCATAAATGTATTTGTGTGGTTGCTAGTGTGGGATCTGTATCTCAAGTGCCTGAGTGTGTCACTTTAAATTGTTCATTATTCCATATGTTTAGCTTCAGTGATGTGAATGTAAAAATAATATAATCAATGGTACAATTGTAATTAAGTCAGATAGAAAATGGTATGGTACACAAAGTTTATTTTTAATTTTAATATTTAAATAGTTAATCAAATGGTGAATTGTTGTTCATGATAAACTAACTCTGTAACTTGAGAATAAAATTTAAATATTCACTTTTCAATTTTGAATAAGTTTTCCGTTTTCCAGTTTCTGTTTTACAGTTTTATATTATTTTTAACAATCTTGTTTTTGTTTCTGTAAAAATGACTTTTATAACAATCAGGAATCAAATACAAAAATGAAATAGTATAAAATTATATTATATTTATCTTCAAAAAAAAAATATATAAATACATAGAACAAATAAATAAAACATCATTTGTTATTAAATTAAATTTAATATATTGTTAGTTTCAATTGGAAAGCACTCAGGTACAAAATGTTTTGATTTTGAGTTATTTTACCATAGAATTTGATTTTTGCCCAAATATTAGGAACAACTTATTAATTATTAATCTTTTCAGCTCAATAGTTCATTACTTTCTAATATACCCTGATTAAATGAAAACATATCATGAAATGATGAAAATTAAATTAATTTTTTTTTTTTGCTATGCTGTAAAATTAGGATTTCCAGTTAAGTGGTTCCATATTGAGACTGATGATATACATATGTATAGACTTAATTTTCTTTCAAAATTATAAATAAAATCAAACAATAAAAATGTAAATATTCTCATTTTTTTTTCAATTTTTATTTTAACATTTAAAACATAAACAATCAAAATTACACAAGTTTATTAATTAATACTTCCTAGTCCACTAATTATTATTCTAATTTCCTTAACTTACTAGAACAAAGAAGAATATCAAGTAAAAAAGTAAAAAATATGTCTTTTACATCTAATGAAACTGCTAATATTATTTCCACTATTATAAAATATTTTTATAAACATAAGGATTTTGAATGTAATTTACTACTTTAAATTCAACAAAATTTTAGAGTTCTTGGTCAATAGTTTTTAAAAACTTAGATGGCAAGTAAAACCTAATGTCATAGATTTTGCATTTATTAGGTCTTGAATTGATATTTGAATAACTTACATACTATAACTTGGGGTTACTTGGACCCATACTGAAAACAATTGAGAGGGGTCTCAGGATCTACTAGTACTGCTGTTTTTGGGTTGTTTTTTTTTTTTGTTTTTTTTCATTAGGCCGTAAGACTTGTCAAAGCAAGTCCTATTTTGCAGTACTGTTACTTGCTATAGAGATTTTGAATTATATCTATATCTTCATACACATAGATGTAATTTAAAAAACATTTTTCAGTGGGTCCAAGTGATCCTGAGTTATAATACTTTCTTTTATTGGATCACTGTAATCATTGAAAGATTATTGATTTTATAGATAATCTTAACAGATAATGTATTTGGTTCAGAAACCTAATAAACATATATAAGTATATGTTTAATGACATTAATCTCAATATTACGATTATTCACATGATATTCAATAGAATCAATGATATTTTTTTTTAATTAAATAAATTAAGGTAAATTTTGTTTCAAATAACTTAATTGTCATATCAATCAAACTATCAGCATTTTAATAAAAATTAATTCACTTCTGTTTCTTTTTTCAATGGTTCATTTTCGGGATTGATCGAAAGACTAACTTCCCTTGCATTGTACCTTAAAGGACCAGCAGTGTAATCTGGATGATACTGACTAAAATAAAAAATAAGAATAAAAGTTTAATATGTACATTAAAATATAAGACTAACTTAGATTAATTAATATCAAATTATTTTTAAAACAATTTACACAGTTTGATGCAGTTATATTTACTTTCTTAATTTCAATGCTTGTGAACATACAAATCTTCATGAATTGCTGATTGGACAATTATCACAAGATATAGTGGGCAGTGTATTAATAAAATAGCCAGAAGAAGGGGTAAGGGACACATTTATATTCTTAAATTCAGAAGTGAAGTTTCTCAGAATATTAAAAATCCTGGTCAAAACCTAATAGCCTGGTAACCTTGTGATGAAAATGGGGGCCCAAGTTGCGTTGAATGGGGGTAAGGTTTCTTTTTTTTTCTATGGGATGTGACTGAGATGCAAAATCCGAGTTTTCGAGCTTTTGAAACAACTTGAAAACGACTTGAAAAAATTGACTTTACTGATATTTTTTACTGCCAAGGTCTAAAACTTGAATTTTGTATCTCAGTCATATCCAAACAAGAAAATAAAAAGAGACCTTCTACCCCCATTCAATGCAACTTAGGATGTACAAGGTTACTCGGCCATGTACAAAGTCGTATCTCAAAAGTGGATGTATACAAATCTTTCAGGAGGTGTATCATGCCACAAACCAGATTGATCAATTCTATCTACTGCTTCTTACTCCATCTACTGTAATTTCATTCACAGAACTGTCAATGGATTTACTACTACTATGTCTAAAATATGGTAAAAGAGCAAAACTATGCAAATCATTCAACAAGAAGGCGCCAAAAAAAGAAATAGGAGATATAACCAATAAAGTAAAAAAATAATATAAAAACCTGAAAAATATAAAACAAATTTGACTGTTAACAAACATAATCCCTACAAACAGAAGATATACTGTATTATAAAATGGTAGATTAAAAAGAAGATAAATGAAGGGAAAGGAAAAGACTTTCAATTAAAATCTCATTTATTTGATGCCATGATTATGAATGCTTCAAAAAACCTTCTCAAGCCTTTCATAGACACTAAAATAATCTCAGCCATTGTTAGACTATTTGTAAGTTAGATATAAAGATTACTGAACAGATAACATAAATTGTCTGTGATCAAAATGAGTGAGGTGGCAGTAATGTGGTTAGTGGTAGGATAAGATCAATATGAGATATCTAAATGAAGGAAGATGAATAGTTTAATCAATGGGAAACAGGTTAATGTAGGGAGGTGAATAGTCTAACTTATAACTGAATAGTCCAAACTATAGCCTCTTGGAAAGATTCAAAACATTGAGAAATAGATTCTATTCTGAAAAAAACACCAATACTTCTAAAATATCAAAAACCTAATGCTACCTACCTTGTTTGTCCAGTATAAGATCATATCCTATCCTCCAATAAAATTAACTAAGGGTGTCTGTTTTGATTAACTCTCTTTATTTTAATTCTTGACAACTTCCATTCTGTCCATTTATGAGAGTGGAAAAAAAATCGTAGAGTTCAGTGGGGTCTTGGATATATGCTTGAGGATATCAACTATGCTGACGATCTTTGTCTTCTTGCACAGTAGTTCACTGATCTACAGGCTAAGTTAGATGTTCTTTACTGAATCAAAAAATGAGTTGAACTTTGGGATCAACATTAGTAAACCAAAGGAAATACATGTAAATGAGCGATGTCAGGCCATTTGTTCTGAGGAACCCGTCATTGTACAAATAGAATCTTTTATCTATTTAAGAAGTCATCATTGTCATAATGGATTCCCATTTCTCCTTATGATGATGGTGCATGCCCTCCCACCCAAGATGTTAGAACTAGATCGAAAAATCAAATGGGGTGTTAGTTCAATTTTTGAACTAACACACCATTTATGTACCCCATTCAACTAACAACCCACTAAACAAGAAGATTGTTTGATACCTATGTAAAGTCAGTACAACTATATGGTAGTGAAACCTGAAGGGTGATTAAAACCATTATCAGGTCTCCTCAAATCTATATTAACTGCCATTTGTGAATATTCTTAAGAATCTGTTGTTCTAAAAAATAGAATTCTGGGGAATCAGAGCAGTTTCCTACCAATCACAAAATAAGAAAGAAGAAACAGAATAACTATCTGTAAGAATAATAAGAAAATAATTATCCCTTAAGAAGACCTGATGGTTTTATCAAAAATCATACTTTGAAGTGAATCCCAAGAGAGAAAGACAAAGAGAGACACGGCACAAATCAGCAAAAAAGAACCTGTACTGAGTATGAAAAACGTGGCAAGAAGTAAAATGGGTCACAACTAGAAGAGCAACATTAAACTCACTTGTAGACACCCTGCACCCTTCTAGGACTAGTGGTGTGAATAAAAGTAAATAGATGAATATAAACATGTGCTGAATATATATAGTGTACATAAATTGATAAGTTAACAAAAACTAAATAAAAAGTTAATAATGTAAAAATTCTGTAAATGATTCCAAACTTACGTTCTTTGATCTGTATGTAGTTCATTCTTTTTCTGCTCTATTATCCGCCTTACAATTCGAAAACCAGCACATACAAGTACAATAATAATGGGTATAAGGACTAGAGCTATTATACCCCAAGTCCAACCAAATGCCCGCAAAGAATACTCTTCTTCCACTAGTAAAAATAAGTAGAAACATTTAAATTAAAAAGATAATATAAATATAAATATTATTTTCGAAATTATTTAAACTTTTAAAAAATTATTTATATTTTTAGTATATCATTAATGATTGATTACCTGATGAATATCTTGCATTTCTAACTAAAGTAATTATTTATATATTGAAATATTTATTTTGAACATGAGGTACTTTGCTATTAATTTTAATCAAGTGGATTATTTTTGAAGCAGTAAAGGTTAATGAGTAAAAACATTTTTTCCTTGCACATGTATTGTCTTCAGATTTTAATAGTTATTGCTCGAAGATGAAAAAAATTCGAAGACGACGAAAGAGTGTTACAACATGGAAATTGAATATAATAAAAGCTGTTTAAAGTAAATTGGATCTTTTTGAGAGCTATAAAAAAAACTTAAAAATAAGAAAAAACCACCCATGCTACTTACCACCACAAGGCGATTAGAAAATTTTCAGCCATTTTGAAAATTAGTAAAAACTAAATTTATCAACTTTGGAACTAGGTGTAATAGCTTGATAAAAAAAATGTCAAGGTCAAATGAAAATGACAATTTATAATTAATTTGTTTGTTAAAGAAGGTATATAAAATTATAAGTGTAATACTGCCCGTTCAGGTACACATTTGAAGTGAGAGAGTCGAAGAATTGATAAACAATAAGTTTCAAGTTTCCTGTTTTACCCTGTACCTTAGTGTATCCATTGAGGTATGAAACTTTGGAATGAATGGTTGCTGAACCTAAAATGATGCTATGTATTCACTCATAATTGCTACCTTTTTTTCATTTACTTTAAAAATAAGTAATTTAGATTTCTTGACAGCTTCCGGTTTAAAGTTTACTTTTTAGGAATCTATATCATTTTGGTCAAGGAATTAATAGTACATAATAATTTAAAAAAAAAAACTTTGAATCTCATGAAAATTACTACAGATAAATGTTACCTAATTTCATAATATATGGAAGAGTGTTAAAAGATTATTGGAATTTTACATTATTTATGCGGATTTCATGCTTAAATACCAGTTTTAAAGCAAAAGTGCCAATATATATATATAATTTTAAATTTACCTCAAATTAGGTAAATGAGAATTGCTGCTGTGACCTTCATTCTGCAAAAGCTGTTACTATAGCTAGTGAAAAAGAAACTATTATGTGTTAACTGTTTGTTCTCGCATTAAGTTTTTAACCAATATTTAAATAATTGTAACTTGATAATTTAAAATATTTTGAATGGTATTGCACCAGAACAAATTTTTGAATATACCTTGTATTCATGTTTTTATCTGTATACTTTATAAATAATTTCTTTTGAACTTCATTTTTACTATGACACCCTCTTCTTGGAAGCATAGATTTTATCAACCAATCATATACATTTCTGCAATCCTTATTAGACATAGTGTTTACAATTTGTTAACTGTTACCACAAATTTTACAATGAGGAAATCTCTTTGTGAATTTATTAATTTTTTGCATCAATTGATAATTTTACATAACCATTTCCATATATTAAAAAAAAAATAATTATTGTCACATTATATTACGAATTGGTAACTGGCCCAATATGCGAGTTAATAGTGTTATTATGAAAATTTTCATTGTCTTCTTCACCCTATGAACTAAACTCAATCTTCCTTTTAATCAATTGTTTCCTCATTTATCATCATTCCTCATCATTCATTTCCTCAATTCCTATCTTGAAGACCTGCCTGATTTCTATGCTGTATCATTCATTCATTTTTTCTTCTTCACTCAATCTTGCTGGAATAGTAATTACCACACCGAGAATAATATTGCTGTTGTTTTTATTGTATCCACGGTAATTACACATTTTCTCTCATGATAATTATAAAGCATACTTTTCGTAGAAATTTCTGAATAAAAAAAAGATCATATAAAAATGATGTTGATGTAATTTAATACTACTGTTTAAAATCTATAAAATGATAATAAACAGAACGTCCACATTTTGTGAACATTATAGTTAAAAGAGCCCACATTAATAATAATTCAAATTAAAGGTGCCTGAAAAGGAACAGTTAACATTAACTGCCTTTATTCAGCTAATTAGAACTTCCTAGAACCAGGGAAATTTTTGATAGTTAGGACTGCCTTCTTCCTCTATAGTATAGTATACTACTATATTATAGTATTCATTGTTTTGTTTTTTCATTTAGTTTATTGTACAAAATATTTTATAGTTTTACTTTCTTTACCTCCACTGGAGACGTGATATTTAAATTTATGAGACCTTTGAGTCCAAAAAACACATTTTTGGCCATTGATTTATGTATCTGTGTGTGTATCATTGCTGCTACATAGGATGAAGGCCACCTAGACATATGGCAAAAGATGGATACCATGTGGACAATAAACCTGTTTGACTATGGATTGCAAAGCCAAAATGGTTTAAACACTAATAATGAAACTAGCCTAGAAAAGTATTATAGTTTCTTATAACTCAAAGCACTTTATGTAATGTTCTATTTAACCCTTGGAAAGTAAATAAATCCCCACTCCCTAAAAAAAAAATAAAAAGATTTAAATCACTAAAACAAATGAATCAATAATCTATACAAAATACAGCATAATGACCTTTTAACTCAAACTATACTCCCCTGAAATATCATAGGGGCTCATTTGATTATTAAATTGCTTACAAAGATTTAAAAAAAAAAAAAAGACCTGTACCACTCCAACTCAAGAAGGATTCTCAGTTAAGTACTTAAGAATTACTATTTCAAAGTGAATGGTTATGTAGAGAGGTAATTGGACCCAAGATCATGTTCAACTGCCATGTTTTTCCTTTCAACCAATTAATTGAGGACACCCACTTTACAGAGGGTAGGTGTGCCCCATGAGGGTCTCCTGACCATAGAGTCGATCCATGACCGATGAAACAGAATAAATAATTATCTGTCACAGCCAGACTTGAACCTGAGTCCTTGAGAATAGGAGCACCTTACTCACTGAGCTATCCCACTCTCCTAAAAAGCTTAACTTAAACAAATCATCAAACATCTTAATTGGACCAATATTAATGAAAACATGAAGACTTTTTTTTTATTGTACTTAGCACCAAAAGCAATAAGGAAAGTCATGTGAATGATATTTTTCACTAATTATTTTTTATATCAAATACTTGTTCTCTTGATACGTCAGAACTAAACCCAATTTAATGATTTTGTTTTCAAATGGAACACTTTATTTGTCTGAAATAATTAACCAATAAATAAATAGCAGGCTGTAAAATACTTTAATGTTTCTATTATAGTTCTGCATCATTGTTACCTACAAAATTTGGAAATATTTATCTATTGATTCTCTCACTATCTTAAATTTATTTTACAATAGAACAACTATAAATCATGTAAACAATAAATTTAACTTAAGCAGAATGCTTTTATGCGTTATGAAAAGGAAGAATTCCCATCATAAATTATCATAAACAGATTAAAATCAACCTCAGTAAATACAAACTCACCTACGGATTTTATTAATGAAATGATTTAGAAAAAGTTTATTTTTTAAATGCTTCATTTTAATACCTTAAAAAATTGAATCAAATGATTTTAGAATTTTATTGACAATGAGTGTGCATTACACAATTTTTATATTTATTTCAATATTTTAAAATAATGAATTCAGCATACAATGAGTTATTTCTTCATTATTTAGAATGTTTTTGTATCCTATATTTGAATTATTAGAAATGTTTAGAAACCTCAATGCATATTAAAAGAGGCTAAAGATTTTAGTAGTCATTACTAACTATCTACCACTTAAGCCTCAAGAGGTTTATCTTCTTATTTATGCATTACTTATTTATGTATAAGAAACATATTTTATTTTCATATAATGTATTTTTACTTGTAATACAGTTGTAAATATCATTAATAAATAAATAAAAAAAAAAAAATTTTCATATAAAAAAAAAGATACAGCTAAAATTATTTTAAAATAAATTTAATTATTCTATTAAAAGTAAAATGTGAATCATATTAAATAAAAAATCAATTGGTAAACTTTTACAATCAAAATATCCATATAGTTCTTATTATGAATACATTCAGCATGAATGATATCGTATTTTGGCTTGTTATCATTGTGGTAATTATTCCAAGATAGAAATAAATATATATATTTTGCACTCCTTGCCTATGCTTAATATTTATCTATCAACCTTAAAATTTTCTAACAGTACTAAAATAAACCCAAAAGAAATAAAAAGAAACTATAATACATTAAAGATTAGGTTTCAGACTAAAATAAAATTATTTAAATAAAAAATAGTATATTCAAATCTACAAATTATAGAGTTAATTTATATTCACTTGGAATTAAATTAAATAAAGATAATTTTAGCAGTACAAAAATGAAAAGATCTTATACTAAATATACCTATAACAAATAATAATCAGTATTTTGTCATGTATGCCTGGATTAAGCATTGATAACTGAACCGAATCGAAAATTCTTAATTTATGATAGAATATATAAAGACAGAATCATATTTATTTTTAAAAAATTACAATTGTTTTCACCATTCTAGTTTAACAAATTCCAAAAATAAATTTTCATACATTTTCTCATTTTAAATGTAAAAATAAATATATTTTATATATTCATCTAAAATAACACAGTTATTCAAATAATATCAAAAGAATTATAAATTTTGTGAATACAATATCTTACTTTAATTTAGAATAACAACTGATAAATGGATTAGAATGCCAATACTTTAATTAACAATGTATGTGCTGCGATTTTCTTTAATCTGTTTTGTTCCAGTTGATCATTGTCATGAAAAGATATTTTGACTACAATTATACAATATTTATATACAGTTATGAAAACATTACGATTTTCTAGTTCTAATCAATATTCATGAATAGATCATGTTTTTACTAGTCAAATTTATTATTACTTAAGTACAATACTTTAAAAAAAATAATAACCTAGTAAATTATTGTAATTGAAAATATGAGATTTTTTAAAGCTTTAGGTCTAATAATTTGTTACTAGTTTTTATTTCAAGTATATTATATTAATTACTTTTGCATAGCTAACATTATTAACATTAAGTAACATTATTATTAATAATTACATTTTAATGTCAATTTACTGTATAGATTGAAACTTAAGTAAGTTTTTTAAAAGTAATTTTAATTGCTAAGAATGAATTAAAAACTAAATACATCCAGTGAATGAATGGAACAGTATAAATGCATTTCATGCACTTCATTATTTAGCACAATATTAGCATGAATTAAAATTAAATCATATTAGAAAATATCAGTTTCAATACTATTATGCCTTTTAAAATTATCGCCAACTTTGATAGTTGGAGCATCATTAAGATTTCTGAAATCTCCTGATTGTTGTAATCCTTCTTCTTCATAATCTTCAAAGTCAAGTGGAGGTCTATTGGGCAATGGTTCATGAGTGTAATAGCTTTTGTCATATGGCAAAGACAATATTGGTTTTAGCCCTTGACTTTTATCAAGAGACATATTTGAATGACCAGGATATCCAATACTTCTTGTTGTGTCAGGGCTACTATCTTCATTCTTTAAGAATGGAGCTGAAGCCTGATGAGGATCTGGAGAAGGTTGTGTTTTAGCTGGTATGTATGAGCTTGAAGGGGCTGAGTAAGCTTTAGAGAATTTCCAAGAAGCTTGTGAACTATCTCCTTTGGCTTTTTTTATTATGTATACTGCAGCACATACTACAAACATAATTAGAGGCACCAAGATCAGTCCAATAACCATAACTGTTTTTGCGATTTGCTGCGCATCATATTCGATAAACCCTGTCAAAATGATATTTCAAACTAGAGTGTTGAATAAATCAAGTATCCGGGATAACTTTGCACTCGATGTCAAAACTTAGATCCATTACAAGAACAATACAATTTTGGAAACATCTTAAAAGCAGAAGAATCTTTGATAATATTCTCTAAAGCTCCTGAATATTTGTATGTAAAGAGAAATATTTAAAGGGATGACAGCAGACCCCAATTGCTACAAAGAAGCACATATAAACAGTGGTCTGATTTAGAAAAATAGGAGATTTAAGTATTGTGTTTGTTTTTTTAGGTAAGCCACATGTTTTCTTGAATAGAAAGCGATAACCAAAAAAATAAAAAATTAATTTAAGTGAATAACAATTGTTTCATATTAAACTAGAAAAAAATTCCTCCAATTGCAAATAGAGTTTGCCTTTTTTGAAAACACTTAAATGGGACTTATAAGCAGCTAAGTTATTCTAAGTACTGTTTTTCATGAAATAATTGATTATTTGCAATTTTTTTTTGCTATCACCCTCCAACTTGACTACAGTTACTCCCCTTTTAGAAGAACTTCCTTATTTATTCAATAAGCTTTAAGTTTACTATAAAAAGTTAAGATTTTTTATGGAATAAGAATCTTAATCTTTATTATTCTTATTCCATAACAAACCTAAACTTTTTATTATGAACTTAAATCTTATTAAATAAGGAAGTTATTCTAAAAGTGGAGTAACTGTAGTGAAGTTGGAGGGTGATAACAAAATAAAATTGCGAATAATCAATTATTTTATAAAAAAAACAGTAATTAGCATAATTTAGCTAGATATAAGTAGCATTTAAAAAACCGCAAACTTTATTAGCATTTGGAAGAATTTGTTTCTAGTTTACTATGAAGCAATTGTTATTCACTTAAATTATTTTTTAGTTATCACTTCCTATTCAAGATAACATGTTTCTTACCTAAAAAAAAAAATAAATAAAACGTGAATCCTAGTTTTCCTAATCTGATCATTGCTTAAATAAACTTTTTGTAGCTTTTGAGGTCTACTATCACCTCTTTAAATATTTACCTTCATTTACGGGACACCGTGTATTTTTCATTAAACAAAACAATGCATAAAATAAATTTCTAAAAAATGCTAAAAAGCAAAATTATTGTAGCTTGAAATTGATGGCATTCTATAGTATTCTAAAAATTACAATTCCCTAACATTTCGAAAAAACAATTGGCAATTATAATATAACTATATTCAGTTATTTATAACATAAATAATAATAGTAATCTAGAGAAAAATGGTCTCAAAGTATCATGTGAAGAGGTGACTCAATCAATCAAAACTAAAAATATTTTGAAACAATTTAACGCATGCTGATGTTTTAACCCACTTTATAGGTTCTCTCTATGGATATAACAAAACTCAAGGATGAAATACTTATATATAGATATAAAAAAATAATATGAGAATAAATCCAAGAGCAAAATCTATCTATCTACGTGGCGCTACAACCCTGAGTGGGTCTTGGCCTCCTCAATGAGCCGCCACCATTCGGCCCCATTTTGTGCTGCCGCTTTCCAGCTTCTGCTCCGTAGCAAGCTCCGTGCGTCCACTGCCAATCCATTAACCCATCGAAGCCTTGGCCTATTAGGCCGTCGTGTACCGTGAAGGGCGGTATCCATTACCTTTCTAGGAATTTCTTCCGCTTTCATCCTTGCGACATGACCCCCAACATGGGCCCTACTGAGTCTCCCCAATTTTTAAAGTTTACAACGTCCATATCTCCGTAAAGGTCATAAAGCTCCCTGTTCCTCCTAATCTTCCATCCATCCCCATCTCTCACTGGGCCAACTATTCTTTCGAAAATCAAAAGATTATTTTCATCACTTCTTGAGATGGTACAAGATTCGGAAGCATAGATAAGAAATGGGCGAATAAGAGTCTTGTATATGACCAGTTTAGTGCCCCTCTTAATGGATCTGCTGCGGAGAGTTTTCATTAAGGCAAAATATGCCCTATTTGCTGCCACCAGCTTTTTCCTTATCTCAGCAGAGACGTCGTTTATTAGAGTTACTAGAGATCCCAAATACGTAAACTCGTTCACCCTTTGAAATGTGTATGGGCCAGCACTCAGTACTTCGTCGCCACCAGTCCTTGTGTGCATATATTTTGTTTTATTCTCGTTTATGGCCAATCCCATGGTTGAAGCAGCGTCCATGAGTTTCCCAAAGGCATTTACCAATGCCGATCGGGTCCTGGCCACGATATCCAGATCGTCAGCGTATCCCAATATCTGTACAGTACGGGTGAATATCGTATGGTATGTCTGGATTCCTGAATCCCCTACAGCTTTCTCCAGTGCAAGATTGAAGAGGCGACAGGCCAGTCCATCTCCCTGTGTTAATCCTTTGTTGGAGGGAAATGCTTCAGAGCAGTCAGACTGAATCTGTACCTGACACCTTACATCTTTTATTGTCAACTTGACGAGACGTATCAGTTTGCATGGGATACCCGTTTCTCTCTGTTCACCCTTAGGACAATTTTGGAACAGGGTCATGAATATAAAATCTCTACACACCACCTGTTTGTCGACTTTAAGAGTGAATATGACACCATCAAACGACCTAAGCTGTATGAGGCGTTGAGAGAAACGGGTATCCCATGCAAACTGATACGTCTCGTAAAGTTGACAATAAAATATGTTATTCTTTTTCATGCGAAGGATTGCATCCATTGCTTCCTCAAAGTCTGGGGGCTCGATATCTCCAAGATTGTTAATCATATCCTCTACAGCAATGTCGCGTGCCTCTATATCTTCTATAACCGCTTACTCATTTAATAACAAACGGGAGTGTCTTGCCCACCGATCCAGTATATCCGGCTTATTGGTAAGCAGTGTTCCATCTTCTTTCTTACATGTTTGAATCCTAGGCTGAAAATCGTTATGTCCACTATTGACCTTTTGGAAGAATTAACTCGTACTTTCTTTTACACTCCAATGGGCCTCTATATATTCCAGCTCCTTTCTCTCCCATGCTCTCTTCATATTCCTGAGGAGTTTCTTCTCCAGCCTTCTTTTATTTCTATATTCCTCCGTGGCTTTTCTGGTGAAGCGCTTATTTAACATGTTCCTGTAAGCTTCATTCTTCGCATCATTGACCAACTTACACTCTTTGTCGAACCATTTACCTCGACCCTCAAGAACCTCCTTCCCAAGGATTTGTTCTGCTGCGCCGTCCAAAGCCTTCTCCAGTTGGTCCCAGACATCCTGTACACTTTCCACGTCAGTTACTCTGAGCCCGTCTCTCACCAATTCTTCCATTTTCTGGTGAAATGCTTGGCAGCTTTCTGGGTCCTTCAGCTTTCCGATGTTCCACCTTTTGGACCTTTCAGTCCTATGGCTCCTGACGGGGCAATCCTGGCTCTAATTCTTGATATTACAAGGTAATGGTCGGAGTCAACATCTGCTCCCCTGTAAGTCCTACTACTAAGGAGATTGGATTTGTGATGTGCACTAATTAAGTTGTTGTCAATCTGGTTATAGGTAACGCCATCGGGTGATTTCCATGTAACCTTGTAAATCCGCCGCCCCAGGAACAGAGTTCTCCCAACTACTAGATTTCTTGATGCTGCAAAATCAATGATCCTCTTGCCGTTTTCATTCCTTCCCTCATGCAAACTTAATGAGCCTATCGTGGGTTTATATGCATCTTCTCTTCCAATATTTGCATTGAAATCCTCCAGTAGAATTTTTATATCGGATCTGGAGCATGCATCAAAGGCCCGTTCCAGGGCATCATAAAAGGCGTCTTTCTCATCATCGCTTGAGGCTTGTGGGTGCATTACAGCTAAATAGCATGTAATTGTAGCAGGTTTCCTTGAAGCGGATGGTACATAGACGATCATTAATAGGGTTGAATCTAATAATCTGTTTTCTCATTCAACCTCTCACAAAGAACCCAGTGCCAAATGAGTGATTCTTCTCGTGGCTGCTATAATATATTGTGTGGGATTGCTTCTCCAACAGCCCATGGCCGCTCCAGCGGATCTTCTAAAGAGCGGTAATGTCAAGTCTGTATATGTCCAGTTTTGAAAGGAGGACTTGAAGCACACCTGGTCCATATAAAGTTAAAATGTTCCACATTCCTAATCTGAAGTCCATTTGACGGTTTCCATATCCATTGTCTGTTACTATATGATCTGCTGGCTATTTCTCGTTGAGGTCTCGAGATGAAGAAGTTTCAGCGAGGAGGGTTATCAGCCCTCGCCCTCCTAGTCAGGTAGAGGGGCTGCCTCCTCAGAGCCTCCTGACAGGCTCGTGGGCGAGCTGCCAGGATCTAGTGGCCCGGGTAGATGGATTTTGACATTCTTACTCTGGTAGGTAGGGGGTGGCAACCTCAAGGTAGCCATCAGACGTTGGAAAAAATTAACACGATTGAGCCCACTTGACGGATTAGTTCTCCCACCAATTACTAGTACCAGTAACAGTAAATCTATTGAAAATTATTTATTATTTTCAATTTTTATTATTATAAGCCTACTGTTTAAGTTCTTGCATAAAACATCAATGATCTTTGTCAACTAGTTTGATTATTATTTTTACTATTTATTTGTTTTTCTCTTCGCTTCAGATCTTGCTTTTTTTTCTTTCTTTCTGGGTGGTATATATGTTTATATGTATGTATTATATTTTTTTATTTTATATTTATCTATTTTTCCATTTCAACTATAATCACGCTTAAGATGATTTTTTGTTTAACTGTTAACATATTATATTATAGTGTTAGTATATTAATTTAGTCTACTTTTTATATTTTAACATCTAAATCAATGCCTTTCTGTTATTACTTTTCCTATTTTATTATATTATTGTTTTATTTATTTTTTTATTTATCCAGATTACACTTTTGTCTTTCTATGTACCAATATGTGTATTTATGTATATATATTTCTTTTTTAGTCATTACACTACAAGTATACCTGAGAAGATTTTATTTTTATTTCTTTTAGTGTTTCCATATTATTATGTAAATCAATGTAGATATTATTACATTTTGTATTAAGTTATTTTTTTATTAGTTAGCCTATTATTTATAAATTGTGTTGTTATATATATATATATATATATATATTTTTTTTTTTTGGTTGGCGCTACACCAAAAGATCCCTATGAAGATCTTTGATCGCGAGTGTGGTCTCTTAGACCACATCCCGATTCCCGATTTAAAGTTGGGTAGGGTCATCAATCCTACGCCCGGTCGGGGTGAGTTGCCTCCAGTAGCCTGACGGGTCTCACATACCCGGAGGGAGAGGAATCTCGGGCAGCGTGGCTTGCTTAACTTTTATTATCTATTGCAAGCACTTTAGCCCGCTAGGCTACCCCAGGCCCTATATATATATATATGTTACACAAGACCTGAATTGAAAAACAATAAAAAGTTAAATAATTAAAGCAATGGAAAAATTATAATCTGTATTATTCCAAATAAGAATAGTAGTTGAGTTTGACTACAACTGTAGAGATAATAACTTTAATAGACTATAAGTGGTTTTTCCATTCATAATTGTAAGCCACCCAGACTACCATTTACAACCTCTCTAGGTTTTTCACTTCCTGTCCACTATTCCCTATCCCATTCATTCATACAGGTCTATATTGTGGTGCTGTCCATAAAATACCTCTTGGTGTAGCTAACAACAAAATATCATTTAAAAACTTAATTGTGGAGTCCTATGGGTTCATCTAGACCAAAGAATTTAAGTTTTTTAATTATTGAACATGAAACAGCCTGAATGTTGAATATAGAGAAATCAATGAGAAAATTCTTGATTATCAATGAGTTTTTAGTGAAGATGATAAAAATAAGAGTAGGCTAATTTCCTCTTTGATTGTTATTATTGAGAGTAAACAGTTTTTCTTAATATCAAATTGATTTTTTCCCCGACCTTTGTAATGTCCATTAATATCTATCATAAGTATTTAGTAATTAGTATTTTTATTGTGAAATATCTTAAATCTGAGGTGAAAAAAGTATTAATGAATTGGACAGTGTCCTTTAAAGGTTTGCCTCTGGTTGTATTCAACCTTTGTAACACTATTGATATTACTGCAAAAATTTGACGAAAATAGTGAATATTTTGTTATAAAAAAATTATATTTTTTTGTACTTTGCATATACTAAGACAAGTACTAATAATAAGCAAATAATTTCATTATAAATATTTATGAAGGATAAAAATCATTATTGAACCTCATAAATGACTAGTTATGTATTGATATATAATTTAAGCAATTTGACAAACGTAGTAACTGATTTTCAGATTTGCTTAAAATATTTTCAATACTGTTTTTCACATTATTATTGCATAACGGATTTTATCAAAGTTAAATGCGATTTTTTAAAATGTAATGTCTTGGTGAAAAAATACTGACATAAACTTACACACTTTCTATGTTATTTCATAAACATGATACAAATAATCCCATGCCATATGTAAGCATGAATTCCATCATCATCAAATATAATGTATTTTAGTGCTGTCAAACAATTAGAAGACACCAATACAGATTAAGGAATGATCTTGGATTTAAAAAAACTTCTTGTGGCACACCTAGGAATAACTACCCAGCCTCTAAAATATCTCATTTTTCAATAGGATGGAGGGAAAATATGGCGGCTAAGCATGATTCCACCCAGATCACCTATTGTACTCATTGGACTTTTTTTTTTTTTTAAATTTGTTGTCCCAAGACTTCCATTGAAGTCCTATACTGCAACAACCATGGTTAAATGGTCCAATTACTAAACACAAAGACACTCCATGGATTTTATTTTTAGAGTTTGTTTTTAACTTAAAAAATTAACCGGTCACTTTAACTCTAGCATTAAAAATTAATTAAAATAGAACATAATACTAAATTCTAGTGAATACAAAAATAATAAGTTTGGCTGCAAATGTGTATACAATTCACATCAATATAAATTCCATCAATAAATACAAAATAAATTTAACTAGTGGTTAAAAATGAACTTAAAAGACATAATAGCTGGTTCTTAAAATAATAAAAATATAAACTTTATTTTCCCACTTAAATGCAATAAATATTTTCTAAATGATACTTTTTTTCAATGTATTATAGGCATAACAGCAGAGATATATGAAATCTTTGTTTTTGTTTTTTTATGAAATGTATGCAACAGGAATAGCAAAACTAACAACTGTGAACACGTAAATATATCTGAATTGAGAGATAATGCAATTTACTAAATGTTGCATTACATGATTTAATACATTCTGCTTAATTGTTTTATTTATTTATATTTATTCAGAAGTTATACTTCTTATTCTTTCATAAATATTGATTAGCATAAAAATAAATATTTAAACTCTAAAAACCAAGGATAATAATTATTAAAGATGAAAAATGCATATCATGATATTTCATCCTTACAGTTAACTATATATATATATATATATATATATATATATATATATATATATATATATATATCAATCTATAAATAATAATTATAGTTTATCAAAATTAACTACTTAGTACATATGTATTAAAAAAAAGCCATCTGGTATTTATTAAATAATTTTTAAATTTTGAATAAAGCAATGACAACGAGTGCAAAATAACCATTATTTAAATATATAATAATTTATATCCAAAATCAAAACACTTAATTGTTCAAGAATTACCTGCATATTGAAAACAATTTATGAAAATTACAATCATTAACCGATTTCCTAAAATTCCCAATCAGCATTATTATAAAATTTATAATCTTCATTACATTATCGTTTTAAATAACATAAAATGGTCTGAAAAAATTTTGTTTTCAATTCACAAGTAACCCATGAAAGTTAAAATTAAGAGTGAAAATGAATTGTAAATAATAAATAAAGTTTGTAATTTTAATGGTCCAATATATTGTTATATTGTCTTATGAGATGGTTAGTTGTTTTATATTATTTATGGGTTTAAAATTTACTAGTCATTGTGTCATTATGTATATATATTGGATCATGATTTCTATTGTCAGGAGTATACTGATTGATGAGAAATGAATAATCAAAAAGGCAGGAATTGTCCTCCATAATAGTACATGGGCTCAATAATATGTTTTCAGCTGAATACATATTTCGATAGTCAAATGTTACAAATATAGTGATGTGTTGAATAAAAAGCGATTTGACATCTTAATGTCCAAATAATTTTTCTTCTTTTTTAAAATAATCTGCAATATGAGTTTAAAAAAGCTTGATTCAAATTACCATGACATTGGCTTAAATGTTTGTATCCAAACAATATTGTTTTAACAACCAAAGAAGTTACTTAGAAAAAGCCCAAATCATTAAATATGAGGATTTAAATAAATAAAATTCTCAAGAAATGATAAGTATAATATTTTCATAAAAAAATATTTTACAAATTTTTAATGTTTACTTAGTGGTGGATTGAGTAGTAAGCATACTAAGTGGTCACATATGGCTCATGAAAGAAAGGATTCCAAGGTCTTAAAATACCTTAACTTAAAGATTTAAGAATTGATTGAAAATGTTCAACAAAACCTCCATAAAATAGTTAGAAAAATAAAAAGATTAATTGTGCAATTTATGGTCACTAAATTAAAAACTTTTTTGGGGCAGGGACAGGAAATGTTTACTGCTCAGGGCCCCCTCTTTTCTTGATTACTTCATTATTTTGTATTATGTAAGTAATTTTCAAATACAGGGTTGTATGTCGATTACCTTATGTCAGTTAATACTATTGTATTTACTTACGTAGACATTCAGTGTATCCATATTCAAAAGACCACCTTCCATTTGAGGAACATGTTCGCCTTTGATCACCCACAAGAATAAATCCTTGATCACATTCAAATATAACCTTAGAATCAGGAACGAAGAAAAAGTTGGATTTTCGCCCAAATCTTGGTGTTTCCAACACCCCACAAGACAAAACTAAAAAATAGATAAATATTAAATATTAGATAAGTTATTAAAGTGAATGTCTTTTGTATTACTAATCAAATTGATACTGATGGAATTATTATTGTAATTTTAAGACTTTATGTAATTCCAGGCATTAAATAGTTAAAGATGTGCCCAGACAGAGAACTTAATTTTTTTATAATAAAAAACTAATTTATTAAAAATAAATAAAAGTACAAGTTACATAAAATGATTCATTATCACCTTCTAAATTTTAAAAATAGACTAAGATAAGGATCTTTTATTTGACCAAACTAAAAAAAATTGATAATTAGAGTTTGATAATTCTAAACAAGTTGCATTAAATATTATTGCCAACAGTCTAAAAATTGAGCTAAATTACAGAATCAATAATATTGATATCTGTTAATATTTATTTCCTTAGGTTGAAGAAGAGTTGTTAATTTATTAATGATTAATGATAAGAGTAGTTATTGTTAATCAATATTAATGATTAACAATTAATAACTCTTCCAGTACCATCTTATGGCATGCCAGCTGAATTAAAAGTAAAATGTTAGTGAACCTTTTTATTTGTTCAATACCCCTTCTTGATGCATGGTTTGGCTCTCTTTTGAGGTTATACAATTTGTTAATTAGTTAATAGTTTTCTAAAAGTATTAATTTAATTTTTAAAACTATACCATTGTGGCAAATACGTTAAATTCTGTCATATGTTAAAAGATGGAGACAGGCTGGACAGGGTCATACCACTTATAACCCTCCTATTAGGTAGCTATATCCATTCTACTCTATTTTATGTTTTATGTGAGCAATTTAATGAAATCTAATCTCTCTACTTTCACATTTACCATATTTTATAATCAGAAGAGATATTTAATAGCAACATCGATGTACTGATATATAATCATTTGAGTGATTTTCTAAGGAAAACAAATCATATTCATTCAGCTATAGTTAGATTAACAAATGATCAAAAAGATGAGAACATATTTTGATTTTAACCAATTTAACACTAAAATTAAATTAATATTAATAATGGTAATAAAATAAGAGTAGCAATATTTTTAAAAGAGTACAACTATTTAATAGATATTACCTCTGTCTTTATTTGTTTGTCTTAGTTGTGTATATTCACTGTAATAATTTAAAGTATAGAAAGCCATTTCTCTATTTAAGGTGACAGCATAATCATATCTGCATTGATAAGATTCACCACAAAGTGCTAGAGCTTGTTGTATTTGAGCAGTTCTGAAATAATTACAAATAATATAAGCTAATGAATTAATGTGCAATAATTATGCAACTTAATGTTTCTTTGGACTAATAACAGTATACAGTTATAAAGTATATGTTGCTAACTATTTCAGTAATATATAGGGCGTATAACAAGTTCTGACAGTTATAATTAATATAACATTTTTACTATACCTTTCATTTTAATAAAATTTATCATTTTCAACCTTTTTTTTATTCATCAGAATTTGAAAGTTTTATTCTTATTTTTTCACATGATAATCAAATTCACAATCATTCTCTAAAATACCATATATTACCTGTTAGGAGGTATAATTTCTTGAGGAGTTGATTTCCATACAGGAACAAAAGTTCTATTCAAATAATAACTTGATGTTCTTCCATATTCTCTGACAAAAAGAGGTTCACCTTTATTTGGTTCAACGTTGTCTTCTAATCTCCCTGAAATATTTTATAGATTTGAATAGTATTTTAATAAAATAAATATTTATGAAATTGGTCTGGATAAACTAGTATGTGAAAGTAAAAATAGTTTATATCGCTCAATACAGTAATGAGCTTTAC
Organism: Nezara viridula; assembly: GCA_928085145.1. NCBI lineage: Eukaryota > Metazoa > Arthropoda > Insecta > Hemiptera > Pentatomidae > Nezara > Nezara viridula. The sequence goes on from OV725078.1 coordinate 118,999,018, forward strand.
TTTACAAATGTATTAATTTATTTATTTATTCTTCCATTAATGCATCTCATACAAGAATGGTTTTCATTTTACGGACATGTTTCAGTCCACTACTTTAACCTGTTCAATTAGTTTATCGACCATCGACCAACCAAGAACAAACCTCAGAGATAATTTAAAGGGAAGAGTGAGAAATTTTCTACCGACAACAGTGTTAGTTCAGAAATAAAGTTCGAGCCACAAGTGGAAAATTTATGATGATTGGGGATTCTACCTCACAGATGGACAGTGGCGAGCCAATTTTTTCATACATGCATTGGTTGGAAATAAAAAAAATCAATAAAAACAGTTATCTCCTACATATTTTTTTATTTAATTGTTTAAGTATAATCTTTATTGAAAATATTTGCCTAAGAATGAATACATATATTTTAAATAATTTTTTTAATATAAAATAACAATTTTAATGCTGCAAACATTTTTATACATATCCGTATTATTTAATAATTTATGTATTCATTTTAGTCAAAAGTTTTAAATTATTGTCTTGAATGAAGTCCTTTTTATTTTAGTACCATTTGGGGTCAACTTCGAAGTCTATTTGGAGTGAATTTTCCGCCTTTATTTCAAGAATTTAGTTGCGAAATGTTTTAACGGCATTATATTTCCATTTATTAACTAAGAAACCCTTAATTGTCTGATAGGATTTAAATCTGAACACAGGGAAGAATATGTATTCATTATGTATATATGTATGTATAAATATATGTATTCATTATCTGGCAAATATTTTTAATAAAAGTGGTATTGATGTTAAACTTAGACAATTAAATAAAAATTATGTAGTAGGGAATTTTTTTAATTTTCAACCTATGAGTGTATGAAAATTTTTGCTGGCCACTTTATGTCATAAGATAAGTATACCTTTATTTTTGCCATTACCATCATCTTTATTAGCTCCCAGAAATGGGAAAAATCGTAAAACCAATGATTACATGATTACAAATGAAAATAAAACTTAATAACCATGCCAATTTTATATTCGATACCATAGTTCTATAAAAATAGCAAAAATATGGAACGGTTACCTGATTAAAATAGTAATATGAAACCTGATGACGATTACAATCATGTAATCACGTAATTAAAATCACTGAAATCATAACCACGTAATCGTAATCAAAATCACTGTATAATAATAAATAAAGAAAAACTCCGGAACCCGTGGAAAACAACATTTTTTCCAAATTCGATTTTTTAAAACTCTAATGTACTTTTACCATAATGAAATCCTTATTTTGGGTCACGTTTCGCTTCGATCCGTTAAGCCTTTTGATGGCAAATCGTTCATACCACAATAATTGACCATCGATTAGTAATAATTTAAGTGTTTTTCACTTGAAGCGTAGATTAGTATATAGCGAAATTCCCCATAGCTGAAATGTCAATTGACCGTTTCTTCCTTTAACCAGTATAGGGTTAATGGTATAACAAATTATTTAATCTGTTATTCAAATTGCGAATAATTTATTTATTTGTTATTCTAAATAACGAATAATTGAATGTCAAATTTTCTGACTATTTAAAGGTAGAACAAAAGGAAAATATAATGAATCTTTTCCATCTTTTCACTCGCTTATCACCTTTTTATTGCAAATAGGAGAATTGATGATTGCGATTGAAACGACTTTCCGACAGTTCTGAGTCAAAGAAAAAGAAAAACGAATTTGAAATATTTTTAGATTTTCAATCTCTTTCTTCTTATATCTCGTGAACAATCGAATCTATTTTCAAGGATCAAAGGAATTTTCCACAGTTCTGAAGTTGGCTAAATGAAAAGCGAGTGAGAGTTTTCACTGTTTATTATCATTTCCTAAAATACTGTATGAACGAATGTATTTACACGGATGAAATGAAATTTTTACATTAGACTAAAAGAAAAATGAACGTGATAATTTTCCAATTTTTTATTCGCTTTTTCCTCCTTTATCTCATTTTCCTTTCAATCTACCTTTAACCGGTCAGATAAGTTACACTCAATTATTCGTCATTTAGAATAAAAAATAAATTAATTATTCGCTATTCGAAAAACTAACTAAATAATATGTTATATTATATAAATTTTGACATACAATAGTTGAACGAAGAAGCAGTCAATTGACATTTTAGCTTAGATGGGGAGTTTTGCTATGTACTTGTTCCTGAAATAAATATACGGTTCAATATGAATAAAACTTAAATTATTACTAATCATTGGTTAATTATTGTGGGTATTAACTCTTTTTTATTACACCCTACCTCTGTACTCCACGAAAATTGTTTGATCTGTGAAAACACGCAGTCACGAGATAAAAGTTGAAAAGCGAATGAAAATCGGTAAAAAATTTTCACATCATGTTTATTTTAACCGATCACTCGTTATCGAGATAAGAGACGAAAAATGTTTGGAAATTTGGAAAATTCATACTAATTTTCCTTTTTTCCTTCTAATCTACCACTAAACAGTAGGTGTTCGGGAAATTGTTAAGATAATCTATGATGAACGTTTGAATTTTTTATATTAATATGTGAAATGTATTATTTTTAATTGCTGGCAACAATGCTGTTATGAAAACTTTTAAAACCAGACGTTAATTATTATTATAATTAATGTGTGTGCTAAAAATCGTCTTTGTAAAAAGTTGCTGCAATAAATAGTTTTTTTAGAAATTTCACTCAATCACTAGTTTTTTTCAAGTTCCCATTGTTATTTGCTTTTGTATTACGAGAAAGTAGGAAAATAGTTGGAACCGTAAACAAATAAAAACCGAAAACCCGTTCTTGAGATAAAAAAGAAAAGTTAATAAAATTTCGGAAAATGAATGAACCTTAATGAAAAATTAGAAAATTTTCACTCAGTTTTCTTTTATTCTACCTCTAAACAGACGGTAAGGCGTTTTATATCCGAAAATAAATTCGATTGTCCACAAAATATAAGAGGACAAGTGATTGAAAAATTAGAAAATGTTGTACACCCATTTTCCTGTTGGCCAATCTCTGAACCGAGAGAAATCGTGTGTATTTGAGTTTGTGATCACGATTACGTGATTAATACTACAGTGATTTTGATTATAATGACTCTAATTACGTAATTACAATCAAAATCATGGCCGTGATTACGATTGCAATCGTGAAATCAAATAATCATGTTATTTTTTTTAATATAATCGTGACCATAATCAGAGATTATGATGATGCCCATCTATGACATCACCTAACCTTATTAACATTATTTCATTCATTATAAGTTAAGTTTGACAATTGGATGTTGTAAGGCAGGCTACAGAAACAATATTTTCATATCAGTTACAATGGTTTGTAATAATTTTATATATAAATATTAATGTCAAGTGGCAAACCCATGTATGTTTTAATTTAATATGTAATGATTAGGTAATTAATATATCCATTCAGGAATTCAAATACAAATAGACCCTCTCTATGTCTCTTTCACTATTTCTTGACACAAATTTGTACTGGACTGTTTAAACTCTAAAAAGGTATTTATATCCCTTTTATTATAATAACCATTGATTTAATAACTGTAGGTTACGTACAATGAATAGCGAATTGTTTGTGTATTCTTTCCAAATCATTCAGGGAATCGGCACTGGCCACAGTTCCATCTGGTAGAGTGAAGTCATTCGAAGGATCGAAACTCCAATTTCCAAACAGGCCTCTTGTTCTGTTCTATACGTTTAACAAAGCATAAATTAAAGATTAATTATTATTTCAATTCCATTTTCAAGAAAACATCATCAATTTATTAAAACCCTTACAATATATTCCCAGGGCAAATAAACCCTTGCTGCCATATATCCTACATTTTCAACAACTTCTACACCAACACCCGATTGAAACATGATAACAATTTCAGACTGATTGAGTATATGTGAAGGCTGATAAACAGTGACACCTAAAATAATAGAGGCTTATATTAATCAATAATCAATTGCATTAAATCTTTAAAACATAACTCACAAATAACTTCACTATAATAAAAAAAAAATCATTTGACAGATATAGATTTAAAATAAAGAAATTAGTTTTGATGATTTGTTTATGTCTTATTTCAAACCTCTAAAGTGTTGTACTCGAAGAGATGGCCTGTCAAAATATATCCTTTTCTTGTTTGCAAAAACATCTAGTCTGTACCTCCATTGTGCCTCCTTTGGTCTAAGCCTTACTTCAATGATGCTTGAAGTATTGTCTCTTGCTGTAATAAAATATTTCCTTTATTATTACGCGTCTCATTTAAGTATAATTTAAAAATTGATATCATTGCACTACAACCTGCTATAGATGTCAACTGTGTTGCTGCCACATCACCATAAATATTTTTTCCAACTTGTTCGAACCTTGCTTGAACATCTAGCTTAAACTTCTCAGAATCGGTGTGCAGCAGTACGAATTCTCCTTTGCCGTTGAAGGTGTATTCCAAACCATCAAAAGTAATGAAATGTGGGTCTCCAAAAACAGTTGCTATAGTTTAAAAAAAATGAACATTTAAAAAACTTTTACAGGAATTGAATGAAATTCATTTCATTAGTTCCTATTCAGGCCAATATTTTTACCACATGAAAAATATAATAACCACAATCGTTAGTCGTTTAAAAAAATAATCAATGATATAAAGTGGCACTTTCGTATATTTTTTAATGTAAGTAGATTTTAACTGGAAAGATTATTGTTTCATCTCAAGCAAACAACAGGGCAAGTTTCTAAACTCAGTGCTCATCTTTGACATCGGATCCGTCTCTAAACTGGATAAAACAATGCCATCCATGAGGTTTCTGTTTGGAGAAACCGAGAGGTAAGAGAAGAAACGTGGAACGGATCACAGTAAGTGTAATTGTTAATAAACTACAATTTTTCATAATTATACATTCGCTTCCACCGTTATTAAGAAGAGAATGGTTAGAAAATTACCTAAGAAGTACAAAATATAAACCACCTTTTGTGGAGCCTCTTCGCTGGTCCCATTGGCCTGAGTGGACATTTCCCCTCCCCCCTGCCTAGCTATTTCTAGAACACGGGTTTTTCAACAGCAGTGAGGAAGTGCACATGGCACTGTCACCGACAAAAGCTGTCTTTGTTTCATTGTTCTTTGTTGGCTTGATCCGATTATTCTTTCGTAAAGTATATTAAATAAAAGTGAAATTTCAATAGCTCAAGTCCTAGGTAACATTTTGCAAAAGTGAAGATGGAACCCTATACCTAAAAATATGAAGTCCTTAATAGATGGGTTTGTCAAGTCAAAAAAAGCTTTGAGCATAGCAAATCTCATATCAGTGTAGGCTGATTGAGCCAGTGGAGCTTGTGGAAATCTTTTGGGGAAACCCAGATTCGTTGAGGAAAATAAATCAGCCTATTCATTAACATTGCAGAAAGTATATATATACATATATATATATATATATATATATATATATATATATATATATATATTTTTTTTTTTTTTTTTTTTTTTTTTTTTTTTTTTTAATTGCCCAAGACTTCCGTTGAAGACCTATACTGCCCCTATAGTTATATTGTAATAGAATGAAGGTATGGATATAAATTATTAGTATTATTTATTTTTAAAAGTCTGTTTTAGATTCTACTATAAATTTGCACAGCTATTGAATGATATCCCTATTTAGATCTGCAATCCCTTGGAGGAAAGCGCTATTGTTTTGGATGAGGGGTTATTTCTAATAGTATTTCATATTGAGGCCTAGAGCATAAAATATTATTTGAGAGAACAATCCTACGGAAGATATTTGGACCCTTAAATATAAATATGAAGTATGGATAAGACACTGTAATTGAGAATTTTACAACGTTTTTAAAAGCTTAGCTGTTCTTAATTCATCCAAGTTTAGGTGACTATGATGGATAGGCCACATGGTAAAAATGGAAGCTCATCCTAATAGCCTAGAAGATTCACACCGAGAAACTTATATGAGCTATAAAATTGAGCAAACCTAAAATGGTTGAATGCTGTCGCAAAAGATACAAGAATCCTATTCAATATTGAAAATTCAGAGACGTTTCTTAGGATAGATCCAAGTACTGAGCCTATTGGAAGCGGCCCGTACTCCGTAACAAGTTTTTGCGCTAAATATTAAATAAGGCCTACTTACCAATGTAAGGTGATTGGTAACCAACGCAGTCCTGTGAAGGTCTTCTTTCAAACCTGAATGTTTCACAACCGACTGATTGTTCAAACTGCCACAAGCAACAATGGTAAAAGGGTGAGATATCATGGTACCATTGTGACAGAGTAGGAACCTAAAACATGTAATAATACCAATGATAATTAATGACAAGAAATAAAAGTTAACAGAATGGAAGTTAATAAACTGGAAATCACTTTGCAATCAAATTAATCTATACCAATATAACATAATACTTCCATTATCGTGGATATATTCCATAAACATTAAATATTAACGATTGCATTAACATGTTATGTTTTAAAAATATTTTCAAGAAGATTCGTTAATTTATAAAAGGACACGATTTCCTCAGATGCGGTTGGTCCCAGAAAGCTCGGCAATCTGAAGGTAGCCACCAGTAGTCAAAAATCACCAAAAGCCTCATTGTCGAAACTCATTCCCATTATTAGAACTAGTGCCAGTATACTTTTATAAGACCTGGGGTTACATGTTTACCGGAACCCTCCTATCATTCAAATGATCAAAAGAGAGTATAGTGATCGAATCAGGAGTACGCAGAAGGAGGTTTCATGGTGCAAGTTGTATTATCAACAATTTTGATGGGGGGGGGAGGGGAACAATTGAATTTTTGAGGGAGCACATTTCGACGGTGTTATGAATTTTCGAAATAAAAAGTTTTAAACCAGTTAACAAGGAGAAACATAGGACAGACCATAGATAATGTATTTGTATATGATCTAGGAATTTTTATATCATCCTTTCGCTTGCACTGTTTTTGAAGAGGAAAGAAACAAAATATGTTGGGAGGGGAGCATAACCCATCGGGACTTATAATCCATCAACTTGGAAGATGGGTACACCTGGAGCGAATGGTCTACGATTTACTCTGTTCAATTATCCGTGATAAACAGCTATTAGGTCAAGACAAAGAGGAAGAAGCGGATGGATTTGATGTCTTAATGAATCAAGATGACAGACTTAAGCTAGGAACATCTCCTGATATATGATATAATATAATACCTTCTGATGATATCATATTACAACACGAAGGCATCAATCATCTATTTTCATGAATCAAATCGTGTAGTAATTATCACTACCTGGGAAAGTGAGAATCCAAGTTCTAAACCTAAATTAAGACTCTATTGACTTAAATTATAACAGAAATAATCTGCTATAATATCCCAAGGTACATTTTTGGGAGACGTACTTCGTAGGCTATTATTAGTATAAAAAGGATAGAAATAATAAAGAAAAATAATTCTAGCATGGGATCTCATGTAAATCGGCTGGACGTCCAAATACTTTTTAATTAATTTTAAAAAATCTGTTTATTATATTTAGTTAAAAGTTTCACCAAATTATCCAAGTATAAACAAACAATTTAAGGATGAGCTGATTTCCGTGTATGCTTCGAAAACGACCTTTTGTTATTGTAATAAGAGTTATTGCATGCAATTATTAAATACGTCAGAATGTTTTTTTTTTTAAAAAAGTCATAATGTTTGTCAAATTTATGATTTGAGGAAGCGATGAGAATCAATAGAGAGGGGCAAGGCTTTTACCTCATCGAATTCTTAGCTTAAACTAAATTAATAAACATTAAACAAGAGTAAGATCAACTGTCATTTCTGAGGATTCCATGACATTTTTGACAAGTCAACAACAACTCATTCAATTCTTAAGTAACAGCATTTTAATGTTTTTTTCCAGTTTTTTTTTTTTAATTTTAGTATACCTTGTTAGGTTCATTCCATGGCAAGATTCCTAAATTACTGGACCTCTTCGGCGAGGAACCCCACTGCTGATCGTAGGAAAGCATCAAATAGTTGTTTTTGTCATAACAACATTGCTGTTCGGAACCTTCCTGCCTAATTACAAACAAAACAATATTAAAAGATAATAATATTGACATATTCATCAAATTAGTTAATCACACTTTTTTTTTTTTTTTAATTTAAAATATAACCCTATGTAAAAGTCTTGAAGAATAATTTGATCATTATATTTTTTTATTTAAAACAACAACAGATCATATATACAAGGGAAAAAATATTTACCTGGGAGCACCTGTTTTTACGCAGTGCCTAGCGCCTTCATGGTAAAAACAATGAGGGTTAGCGTCCATGTCACAGTCGAAATCCGGCATAAATCTTCCTTTATCGGCAAGAGCATGTTCTAATTTACAGGGACAAATACTCAGTTCAGCAGGAAAGTTCTTCAGATATCGATCGTTCATGATCCAACTGTTACATTTCCCTTCTGGCCAATTAGAACCCAGTTGCCTTTCCCATTGCGCGGCGAAATACCAGCCTAAGGGTATTGGCTTGCTCCATATAACTCTAAAAACAATGTTAAAGTTAATTTTGAAAAAAAAAAAAAAACAACAACAAAATCAATGACATTCGTTTAAACTTACGGGGTTACTTTAAGTCCATTGTATTCCGTTGCAGTCGTCAGGTTGATTTGTATGAAACCGAAACTCATATCAGTGAATAAATGGTTATCACGATTTTTATAAGTTGCTGGAATAATCGAGTACATGCCATTGTTTGGAACACCCACCTGACAAAAAAAAAAAAAAAAAAAAAAAACTCAAATTGAATATTACTGTAAAAATATATAATTTATAGAATAATTATAAATTATATGCATTACGTCTAAAGAATCTATATAAAGTAGCTGTGGGCGGATTGATTTTTCCCTGTATCCCCATATTGAAATTTGAACTGGAGCAGCTAAATTTGATGTTAAATTATACTGATTCCATGTTATTCTGACTTCTGGAGGATATTTTTGGTGAACGCTGTCGTCAGCGAAGGATATTTTTTCAGCAGCTGTTGCAGGTGTTTCTGAAATATGATTTGTTATTTATTAAAAAAGTATAATTATATGTTAGATTATATCAAACATATTAATATATATTTTACATTTACCATTTTTAATACAGATTGGTTCGAACAGTTATAGGATTAGAGGGGAAAGGGGACAATGGGTAAAGTACTAGACTTCTAACCATCGCTTTCTGTTCCAAAAAGAAGGAAAACGTTTTGCAATAATTATGTTAATTATTATTCATATTTTTTATAAATAATATAAATTCCGGATAATTTTTTTTTTTGGGGGGGGTGGAGAACCAATCGCCTCTCCCTCAACCAGAATGTGCTTATGAAAAGTCTGTACTTATGCTGACATCCCTATCGCTTCAAAAAAAAAAAATTAAAATTAAAATAATAGCATTCACCCAGCTTGCCAATGGTTTCGGTAATTCACTGACGGCTCACTTCAACTGATCGCTTTGACTGCTTTAGAATACTACAGAGAAGCATTGACAAGATCTACCATTTTATATCTCTAAAAGCATTATTGTTTCTGTAATTACAGTTGTTTATTTTATTAATATTTTTAGCCTTCAGGGGTCACTATATCAAATATTTCATATAGGTAGTAGGTTTTGTTTTTCTTACTGAGTAATTGCGGTTAAAAAAATATACCTTCCTCCAAAATTAACACCTGGATCCCCTAATCCTATATAGTGTTCTATGTCTATCTTTAAACTTTCTATTTACACCACCGAAATTTCTTATATTTAGTTCACTATAGTGGTTAATGATTAAGCCATCCAACTAACAATAAGATCGTTAAGGAAGATAATAAAATATATATAGTAGATTCATTTTGTTTGAAGTGGGAAAAAAAACAGTGGTAACTACATTATAATAATTATTACCGATGAAATACTGTCCCTTCCAAACGTATTTTCCGTCATCGATGGCGATGTCAAACAATATGTAACCTTCTGCCATGACGAAAGGTTGAACACAAATTGCTCTATTCCTGTCCACAACTGTACCATATACAGCTTTCATGTCAAATCTGAAAAGCAAAAAAAACTCTTTAGCTATAAAAAATCATGGTAAGATCAATTTAACCTTGAATGATGTTCTGATAGTCAAGAAAGCTATGATACTAATTCAAAATTTAAGATTCCATTCTTGTGATTGACCTTTCATGTGTTAAATAAAAAAGATAGATTGTTAGATAAAAAAAGTCTACTTTTTTATTTCAGGGGTGCCCATCCTCCCCAAGGTCAATGGCGCAAGAATATACCCCTCCCTCCCAAGATATTTTATTGCATTCTTTTTCTTAAAAACTGTGCAAGCTAAAGTAGATTTTTAAAAATCTTAGATCATGCACAATTACACTTACAGCAGTATGTTACATGTTTTCTCTTTGTTCCCTGGTTTGAAACTTTTCATTTAAAAAATTCATAACTCATTCGAAATATGCCCCCCTCAAAAATACAAAACCCCGTCAAAATGAGTCCCCCTCAAAAATTTTGATAGCACAACTTTCGTCACGAAACCCCCTTCTGGGCACTGCTGTTCTTTTATATCACGGCAGGTTAAACCGTAGTTTATAAATACATGGCTGCACGATTATATTACATATAAATAAAACTATTTTTTACATACATATAATAGATTGTTTCTTATATTATTGTAATATACCTGCATACAATCTTCATAGTTGGTTCAAAACAAGGTCCTGTTATATTCACTATGGTACCACCGAGCATGTTACCACTTTCAGGAGCGAATGCGAGAGGCAAACTTGCTGCAGCTATAAATTCAGAACAATAAATCATTTCACTTTGTTCGTTATACGAGTAATAAATATTTTTTAAAAAAATTAAATTTTTCAAACTGTTATTGCATAATTATTCTGGTTGAAAAACAGGCTATATAATTTTAAATGTTACTTGTGTATATAGTATACACAGAATACTCAAATATATGTAGATATGTGTTTTTTTTTATGAACTTAAAAATTCATTTTAATACATATAAATCGATAAACACGATATCGCAATTATGCTTAGATTGAGTTGAAAATGAATGAATCAAAGTAGAAATGAATATAAAAAAAAAAATCGCTAACCAATATCCTTGTTACAAGTTCCTGGAAGAATATTTTCATCAATTCTAAAAATGTGCCTTCCTGGGAAACCGTTAGCCCAACCACGGCCAACCAAATCTCTGATTGTCGATGTCTGTGAATAAGGTCTATATTCGTAACTTCTTGTGCCATTGCCAGCATTAAATCCTATCTGCAAAAGTGTTTTAATAATTAGTTAAATTTTGTGTGTATCTTCATTCATTAAACAATTAATTCATCATTTTGTTTTTTAGAACATTTGGGGGTCTTGACTCCATTATAAGGACACAATTATTTCTGAAATTGGTGAATCATTGTATAACTCGTAAAAAATTGCTTTTCAATATATGTATATAATTATAAATAAATAAATGATATATGATTTTCATTATAAACCCATTAACAAAAAAAAAAGAAAGAAAGAAAGAAAAGGTACTTGTGAGCTACGCGGTCTGTATGGACTGCTATCTGCCAATGGTTATAACCTGAACACTGATAATTGTGATAAGGCGCTGATAATCCCTATCTTCATATGAAATTTCTCGTATAATAAGAAATATAAATATATTTGGCCTCTTTTTTGCCTGTTTCTTATTAATATATATATATTAATAAGAAATATAAATATAATAATAATACAGTAATTTAATAATAAGAAATATAAATAACAACAACAACACTTTAAATAACAAGACAACTGCAGATAGCAGTCCATAGAGCCCGCGTTGCTCACAAGTACCAAAAAAAAATATTAACCCACTTTATAAAAATATTTTTAAAAAAATTAAATTGGTCTATACTTTTTCTGTGAGTGATTTCAGCTAAATACTTATACAATCATAATATATACTTTTTTAAAATTAGAATGCACATTTGTTATACATATATATAATTATAATGCAGCTACTATAAGTAAGAATGTGTTAAGAAAAAAAATTTAAAAAAGTATTCCTAAAAGCATTATTGTTCCTGTAACAGGTAACAGTTCCTCATAGTTCCCATAAAAATCATTTCAAACAGAATCTTTCTTTTTCTTTCAGTGTAATTTACCGCTATAAAAAATTAAATAGAAAAAATATATATTGAATCCTTAGCTGATATCATGTAAATCTTCCTCATATAATGTGAAAATAAAAATTTAAAACAAAGAAAAAGATTTTTTTTTTTTAGTTGCATCTTGATTAATGATAATAAAAAATATACTTAGGTTTTTGAGAAAGTTTGTCTCGTGCAATATATTTTTTTTTAACAAATAAAAAATTAGATGGTTTGATTACAGCAACGAATCCACTATCTACTGTATCTTATTTCTGAATATTTCTCTTTCCCAGATCTGAAAAGCGATGGATGTAGAAAAAGGCGATGTAAAAAAAAAAAAAAATTCATGAAGAAGTGACGAATTCGATCCTTAAATTCATAATAAGCGCCTTTTCTCAGCCTCCACCTGGTAACATGGTATCATATATATATATATATATATATATATATATATATATATATATATATATATATATATATGTATATATATACTAGAGTCCTGCTTTTCTCTCCAGATGTGGGGAGAGGGAGTTGGAATTTGGCGCAGACTACCCGTGAATGATAGTAAATATTATATTCAAGTATTCCTGTATTTCAGTTTTTATTTTGATTAGTTTAAGTTTCCTTTTTGTTAATATTTATTTTTAATATTATAATTTCGCTATTATATCGTTTAATTTATTTTCATTTATCCTAAATATTTATAATTAACCCTTCAACTGTAGGGGTAACAAACCCCTACCCTTAAGAATTTTAGATATTGAACCTGCATTTTAAAGTTTTTTATATAGATTGTAATTCTTGTCGGAAACTTCAAATGTGTCACGGCTCTTAAGATCCACTTTCCCATTTTGTAGGATTTTCGAGATTCAAATTCGACAAAAAAAAAAAAAAAGGTGAAGTATATGCATTATTTTTCGAATTCAGCCATGATGAACCATGATACTTCGGCCGGAACTTCATCTTAATAAACAACATTAACGACTGCATATCTTGATTATTTATCATCCATATCCGCTATATCGACCATTTTTCAATAATTTCCATTTTATAAAAAAAAAAAACTCAGTAGTCTATTTGTATCAGAAAGTCAGTTGAATAAATGCATGATATACATTGGTATTTTGTTTTCGCCAATTGAAAAAAAATCTCGATATAGCATAAAGATTAAAAAAAGTTTCATAAAAACTTCGTTGGTTTCTTATTTTATATTTGTTTTCAATTAATTAAAATTCATCCATAAACGTTATATTATATCCCGCTTGAGACCTAATTTTGATGAACATAAAAAGTAAATGGGTAGTAGAGTGACGTGTTTGTATTCTAGCATGGTTGGAATAAAATGAGAGTAATATATTTCAGATGATACTTAAAAAATATTTTGAAAATAGGTAGGAAAAAAAAATCTTGTTAGTGATGAATAAAATTTAATTTAGACTAAAAATCAAACAACAGAAAATAAATAATCTTTTTATCTTGCGTATTTTAAAATATGGGCGTGGCGACTCAAGTGTTTTATCAGTTGTGATATAATGCCACCCGATATAAGACTCAATTTTGTAGATAAACTATCCAACTAAAAGCAAAAATGTTAATAACAAATATGGGTAAAATGCGCAGGCGGATCTACCTGGAGGGGGGGGGGGATTCGGGCTGAAGCTCTCCCCCTCCAAAAAAAAAATCGAAAATATAATCCCGTCTAATGAAAAAAATAATCTTTAAAAGTATTATTATTCGTGCAATTACAATTAATAAACATCATTTATTGTAGGTAGTTAGTTTCTTTCTTTCTCTTCCGAAGTAATTATCGTGTTTTATATATATATATATATATATATATATATATATATATATATATATATAAATCTTTCGGGGTGAGCCTCCCTAACCCTCCCAATTATATACTGAATCCACTATTGGTAAAATGTAGACTTACGTATGCTGGCACACCTCCTTCTCCTTTAACTGTGTCCCCTCGTGCTTCAGTATGTGTGGTCCACTTAATTTGAGCATAATTGAATATAGCATAAGTGAATACTTCGTCTGTTGCTAGAACCAATTGAAACGTGTTTGTCTGAAAAAAAAAAAAGAAGGTTTTATCATTACAAAACATTCCTTTTCTGTATCACGATCATTAATTATATACGTATTTATTTCTTGATTCTCCTTTTCCAAATGTTGCTGAAATTCGAAAGAATTATTGAAGGAACTTAGTCGGTTGTTCTATACATTATGAGTTATAACGAGCCAGAAAGCAGTAATTTTAAAATTTTTATTGTTGCTTACGTTTCAACCCAGGGAGGTGCGCCATCATATATCATAGATCATAGATCAGAACATGTTACCAGTACTGAAGGTTTTCAAGTACTCAATAGTATTTCAACAGCAGTATGTACCTGAACACCTTCAGTACTGGTAACATGCTCTGATGACCCACATGCTTGGATTGAAACGTCGGCAGCAACAAAAATCTTAAAATGACTGCGTCCTGACTATTTATCACCCATGATTTTCCAAATATTATTCCCTTTATATCATCCAGATCTTCTGTAAAGTAGGAAATTTACATTAAAACAATAATTCAATTGTGAAAATAACTTACTGTTTGTACTGAGTTTTCAATGCCACCAGCAAACGAAACATTTTTCCAGGTAACAATCACAGCATGTTTGGGTTCAAAAGAATCGGAGCCGACAACACTTTCTCGTATGTCCCATTTCACCCTCTCTCTCATTTCAACTCCGAATTTATCTTTTCTTGTCATCAAGTCCCTTTCCATCCTATTAAAAAAAAAAATTGAATGTACATAGCTGTTACATATTATTTATAAATTGGTCATAATTTCTATAACCTTTCCAAAAACAGGTGAATCCATGCATTGTCTTGATACCAGGGTTTGAAACGGGAAAAAAGTTTTAAAGTTTTAAAATGTTTTGGTATAACTGTAATTTTCACTGTCGATAGTTTTTCAGTTCTTTTGGAACTAGAACTTTTTCTCATGGAACTTGAAGTTTTACAGAGCTTTAGTTCTAAAAAAGTTTTTTCGATTTCGCTAAAAATTCGATGAAAAAAAAAAGATTTTTTTTCTTAGCTACTCAAACAAACGACACATCAGAATCACAGATTATTCATTTAACGCGAATCAAAATTCTAATCTAAGCCACCAATTAGAGGTTTTTATTTTTCATTTACCGAAAATTTGTTTATGATCTTAAATAAATACAAGTTAAACTTTTACCATTAACATGGAACTTTATTACCTATATTCTTCATCAAAGTATTTATACAGAGTGTCCGATAAGTACAGAGAAATATTAATTGGAACGTTAGCAGTCTTCAAGAACTACAAAAAAAGTGTATGTAAACAATGGTCTGATTTTCGGTAGAAAAGTAGGAAATTTAAGTTTTATGTTTTGTTTTTATTAGGGGGATATTTTTGGTTGAATAGGGACCGATAACTAAAGAAATAAGTAATTAACAATTGCTTTATTGTAAACTAGACAAAATTTACTCTAAATGAAAATAGAGTATGTCATTATTAAAACCATTTAAAGAGGACTTTTGAATGGCTAAAATAAGCAAAGTTCTATTTTTCAAAAAAATATTAATTATTCCCGATTTTTTTTTTCTTCATTCTCCCAATTTACTACAAATACATATTTTTTTTTTAAAAACTTGCTCGTTTAATAAGCTTTAAGTCCATATTAATTAAGTTGAGGTTAATGAGGTGAAAAACTTGTGGGTTCACCTCAGATTGTGTTAAAAAAATAATGTTATTTCATATACTGTACCCTTAAAGTACCAGCGTTTTTAGCAAAAATGACTCCAATAAATTATTGCAATGCTTTGTTTTCTATTTTTTATTACCTGGAATATATCATAATAAATATAAATGCATAAAAATACATTTTATTTCTGAAAAAAAGTGTTAAACAAATATGATTTTTCTATTATCTGCATCTAAAGTGATAATGGAAATGTCCTTTTTATTAAGATATCTATTACAGGAATTTATAAGTAACAAAATAAATGTTTCTAGTCGTAAAATTTACGTTTAAAGTAGCTTACTAAAATATATTGCTTCAATTATTTTCATGAATACTTATATATTAGGATCAGGATCATTTCGTTTGTCACTTATAAATACGAATCAATTCCTGTAATAGAGATCTGGATGAAAAACACAGTTTTATAACCACGTTTCGTTGAAAAATATTTGAACAATCATTATTTTAAACCTTTTTTTATCAATAAAAAGTGTATTTAGGCAATTATGTAAAAACGAGAAATTAAAAACTTTGCAACAATATAATATAGTCATTTTTGCTTACAGGAAATAAAATCACATCATTTTGAGGTGAATCTCAAGTTTTTCCCGAATAAACCTCAACTTAATTAATATGGACTTCAAGCTTATTAAACGGGAAAGTTTTTTCTAAATGTGAGGCATCTGTATTATAGTTGGAGGATGATGATTAAAAAAAAAATCGCGAATGATTAATGATTATTTTAAAAACATTACTTAGCTTAGTTTAGCCATTTAAAAGTCCTCTTTAAACGGTTTTAGCAATGGCAAAATATTAAGTAAATTTTTATAATATCCAATTGATAGCAATTGATAATTACTTAAATTAAATATTTTTTTATTTATCGGTTCCTATTCAACGTAAAACATGACATACTTAAAAAAAAACATAAAAACTTAAATTTCCTGCTTCTCTGCTGAAAATCAGACCAATGTTTACTTAAACTGTTTTTTAGCTCTTGATGCTACCGCTCCTATAAATACTTACGGGACAGCCTGTATAGTAATATTTTTTTTCGTTAAATTAAAATTTTGTTGAGGTAGTTTTAGGCCAAATAGTCCTGCTTATATACGTTTTTATGTTGTTTTTTTAATAACACAACTCGAAAAGATTTTTTTTTTACAATTAGTTAAGTAGCCTAGGAAATATATATCAATATTATATTATACAGACCTCCCCAATTAAAAAAAATAAATAAAATAAATAACAGTACCTAAAATACACTCCTGGTTCTCTCTGGTCTACATCATTGATACCCAATTGTCCGATCCTGCACTTACTGTAGAATATTCCAATGAACGCAGGGTCGTTTTTACGTGGCCAGTCCACACTTGGGAAATTGAGGGGGTAGCTGTATTGTTCCGGAGGGTCACTGAATTCTAAATAGCCGTTTAGTGAAACCTATACAGACATATAATTAATTAATGAATAGAATTGAAGAATTTGAAAATTACGTACAGATGTAAAAATATAACTGCATCATTAATGTACAGTAAAAATCATTTGTTTAATTGAATTTCGCACTTTTTTTTAAATAAATATACAACAACTAATCCATGTTCATACCAACCAGTAGATTTAAGTAAGGAAACTGATACATTATTATTATTATTTATTATTTTATTTCAATTACTCACTCTTGTATAATTGAAGCGGAATCCGAAAAACGGCAATTGGAAATTTAAATTCTTATTAACTTGGGTAATCGATGGTGTTATGTCCTTCTGCAGATCTCCATAACCATCATTAGAATCTTGGTCAAAAAACCAATACATGAAATTTGATCTTATCTTCTTCAGACGATCTTCCGTAATAACATACGGAATACGCGGCTCCTCAGTGGAGGGAGCCATCCGGTCATCATCTGAAAAAAAAAAATTAAAAACAATTACATTAAATTCATTCATTCAATCTCTTAATTGTTCTCGAATAATAATCACAATATACGTACTGCAGAACTTTTTCCATTTTTTTTTATTTCATAATTACTTTCAATCAAATTTATAAATAAAATTAAATGGAGAGAAAAGCTACATATTTTAATTAACGATAAATATATTTGGATAATTGGAGAGGAAAATAAAAATGGAGCTATAAAGATCCTTACACACTTATTAAATACGTCTCGGCGATACGATATTCTTGTCGGCGGTGATATAGGGATATAGTTGTATTACTATATATTGCATTGTAGTAGTCACACAGAGCGGGATAATCCACAGCGATATTGACAAAAGTGTCGTATCACCGGGACATATCGCGTTCAGAGTGGAAGAGCCTTAGTTGTTTGGAACGTATACTAACAAAGATAGTTAATTTTTTAAAAATATTATTACATGATAGAAGCTAGTGTAGAAACTACCCATTGATGGCATAGCCAAGGTCTGTGGTGCTTCAATCTCCTTCCCTTTCCCCTTCCATGATATTAGATGGCTCACCTCTTCTTCATATCAGTGCAAGCGAAAATACAGTTAGAAAAAATGTAGATTGACAATAATAGTTGCTGCACTCTCTCTGTTTTCCCCTTGTTTCCTCGTTTGGAACTTCGTTAATTGATTCCAAAATTTTTCAACCCAGTCGAAATATACTCCTGTCATCACGGGCGGATCTACGGGAGGGAGATTCGAGCTGAAGTCCCCCTCCTCCAACATGGTAAAATATAACCATGTTTTATGGAAAATATATTAAAAAATTATCTCTTATTAAAAAATTATTGTTCGTGTAATTACATTTAAAAGGACTTAAGGAATCACTATAACACCATTTCATATAGATAGTTAGTTTATTTCTATTTTTCCAAAATAATTATCGTAATTTTTATAAAAAAAAAAAAAATATTTCGGGCCGAAGCCCCCCTCCAAAATTAAATCCTGGATTCGCTAGTGCCTCTCATAAATTTAGATGGCTCAAAGTCAATCATAACAATGCTCATTCATCACTTTTTACTCAGTCTGCCGGTGTTCCTCAAGGTAGTATCCTAGGTTCTATCCTTTACACAGTTTATACAGCTGACATCCCAACCCAATCCAACACTGTCATCACCACATATGCCGGTGACACATGTATCCTATCAGTAAACAATGACCCAACAATTGCATCCCAAATGCTTCAATCACACATCATAAATCTAGAAGAATGGTGTAAAAACTGGAGAATTAAAATAAACTCCAATAAATCCCACCAAATTACCTTTACCCTTCGTCGTAAACCAACGACTTCCTGTCCTACAGTTTCCTTTAACAATACTCCACTTATCCCTGTTGAGCAAATCCGATACCTAGGACTCCACCTGGACAAACGACTAACTTGGAATCCTCATACTAGACTGAAACGACAAGAAACCGGTCGAATGAAAATTTCGAAACTTGGAAGTGTTAAGTTAATTCTGATGTTTATGTCTTCAATAACCTGCCTTATAAGAGTTAGTGAAGTAAAGATTTATTTAATTTATTATTTCGAAGGAGTAAGACACATGGATATAGAAATGGCCATAAATAATAAGAGATAGAAACACTATGTTGATTTATGTGAATCTAATATTATAAGCTAATTGATAAAATAAGTGAGCTAAAATAACCAAAGTCATTTATTGCGTTCGATCTTCTTTCTAATAAACAAGCGAACAACAACAAAAAAAAGGGCTTACCGCACCTTTTAAAACTCAACTCGACTCAGAAATTTAATTTCAGAGACCGGTGCTAGATGTTGAGAAAAATCATAGCAAAAAATATAAACATAATACAAATACATAAAAAAGCGAAGAAGAAAAAACAGCTAGAAAAAAGAAATTCTGCGATCACCGTTGAGAATAGCCAACATCTTTGAAAATATAACAGGAAACTGATGGAAATATTATTTGGTAGAAGAAATATGTAATAGACAGATGAAGAGAATAGCACTATAACTATGCCATTTAGGAGAATCGAATGAGGTGGCAGAGGTAATCACACTTCCCTCCTCCCCCCCCCCCCCGCCCACCGGGGCCATGGGCCGATGGGGCATAATCCTTCCCCACCCGATTCAAGATATTTGATTGCTCTCTGCTTCTTAGAAACAGTGCGAACGAAAGTAGAACTTAAATATTCAAAGCTGACATCCCTACCTATCCCAACACTGTCATCACCACATATGCCGATGACACATGTATCCTATCAGTAAATAATGACCCAGCAATTGCATCCCAAATGCTTCAATCACACATCATAAATCTAGAAGAATGGTGTCAAAACTGGAGAATTCAAATAAACTCCAATAAATCCCACCAAATTACCTTTACCCTTCTTCGTAAACCAACAACTTCCTGTCCTACAGTTTCATTTAACAATACACCACTTATCCCTGTTGAGCAAATCCGATACCTAGGACTCCACCTGGACAAACGACTAACTTGGAATCCTCATACTAGACTGAAACGACAAGAAACCGCTCGACGTTTCCGATTACTTCAGCACTTACTATACAAACGCTCTAATCTTCCAATTAGTTACAAAAGACTCATATACTTGACTATAAAAAGGCCTATTTGGACTTACGGAGTTGAGCTATGGGGCTCCACTGAACCATCGAATTCCTCTCGTATCCAATCCTTACAATCCAAAATCCTTCGTAAAATCCTCAATGCTCCCTACTTTGTTACAAATAAAACCATCCATAATGACCTTAATGTTCCTTTTGTTTCAGATCTGGCCCAATCCAGATACCTATACTTCCATAATAAACTTCAGAATCATCCCAACCCTCTCGTTTCTAACCTTGCTTCCTCTTCAATTCCTGATAACCCTCCGAGGCGTCTGAAAAGAAGATGGCCCCGTGATCTCATAATGTAAACATATCATTAGAGTGCTACCATTGGGTAGCTACTCAGCAAGTGTGTTTCATGTCATTATATACATTATGTTCTAATTTACTAGATGTATTTATTTAATACAGTTGTAAATGTCTTTTAGAAATAAAAAAAAAATATTCATAGAATATATACAATTACATATCCTGCGGTCTGTTCCATGCTTCTACTTATTATTGTTTTTTTTTTTTTTAACTTTTCATTTTGAAAATTCATAACCCAATCGAAATGTGTCCCCCTTAAAAATTGAAAACACCCTCAAAATGTGCGCCCCTCATAAATTTAATGGCGCAACTTGCTCCATGAAACCATCTTCTGGACACCCCTGACTGTAGGTACTTACGCAAGTGCCGCTTTTTCGCTGATTAAGTGCATTTTCTAAAGAACCGTTTCAAATATGTTAAAAAATCAATGAATTAGAAAAATAAATGTATTCTCCAGATGTTTTATATTCTCCAGATGTTTTATTTTAAAGCGTTTTTCGTTATTGCTGGCCATGTTATTACTAATGGCCCTTGATTTTCAGCTTTAATTTGAACCACTAGCGGATCCAGAATTTAGTTTTGGAGGAGGCTTCAGCCCGAAAGATTTTTTTTTTTAATTATACAACGATAATTACTTAGGAAGAAAAAGAAAGGAACTAATTACTTATATGAAATAGAGTTTAAGTGATTCTATAAATACTATTAAATGTAATTAAACGAACATTAATAGTTTTAGAGGTAATTATTAAATATTTTTTCATAAGACATGGTTATATTTTACCATTTGGGGGGAGGAGGAGCTTCAGTCCGATAGCCTCCCCACCCCCTCCCCGTAGATCCGCCCGTGATTTGAACGACTTGAAAAAGTTGACTTTACTGGTATTTTTTAGTTGCCAAGGCCAATTATTTTTAAAAATTTGTTGATGTTTTATTATTCTCTCACTATACAGCTTTAACAATGTACCAGCTTTGACTAAATTAAGCCAACTACTGAATCCCAGTAACCGAAAAACTAATTCAAGTCAATTTCGTCAATCCGCCTTGTTTGGACGCCATTTTGGGACAGTTTGGCCAATTTTTTTTTGTGGGAACATTGGTTTTTTTTTTAATATGTATTTACAAGGAACACAACGATATGCAATTTATATTGATGTGGGGGAGGGTGCAGGGGAGGGGGTCTGGCCTACAGACTTCCCTTTCCCACCAAATCTTTTCACCCTCAATCAAAATATAAAAATGAATAAATATTTACTTCACCGACTCATATCAGACAGGTTATTGAAGATAAATGACAATTGCATGTGATCATAAAAAATATTATAAATGGGAAATAAAATTTTCCAAACTTTGAAAACCTGTACTTTGTACACTATTTAATTTAATGAGCCGGATTTGGTCTTAAATTATAGAATATTTAATCTTGTTTAAAAAATTATAGAATAGTTTCTGTCGAAAGCGTGCTGCTTCGTGGATAAAATTCGAAACAAACGCGAAATTCTGCCAGGGGCGCGCCCTCCCATGGATGGGGAGAGATATTCCGAAAAACTGACAAAACACATATTTAAAGAAGAAAGAAATTTAGGAAAAATCCTTTCTCATAAATAAATTTCCTAATGTACTATAAAAAAAAATTTATCGTGACCAGCCCTAGCAAATTCTGCCAGGGGGGCGCGTCCTCCCTAAGATGGTGGAAAAAATTCCGAAAAAAGTGATGAAAGCACCTATTTAAAGAAAAGATAAATATAGGGAAAATTCATTATCATTCACGAATTCCCTAACGTAATAAACAAAAATATAATAATCGTGACCAGCACTAACGAATTCTGCCAGGAGGTGCGCCTCCCTGGGATGGTGGAAAAAAAAAAACACCTATTAAAAGAAAAAGGAAGTATAGGAAAAATTCATTCTCTATGAGGAATTTTCTGTGACATAAAAAAAATTATTATCGTGACCAGTACTAGAGGATCCAGCCGGGAGCGCGTCCCTCTTTCCCCTGAATGATTGGGAAAAAGTTTCAAAAAGCAGGTATTTAAAGAAAAGAGAAATACAGGACAAATTCATCCTCATAGACGAATTTTTAATGTAATATAAAAAAAACAAAGTTATTATCGTGACCAGCAAGAGTAATTTCGGCCAGGAGGCGCGCTCTCCTCTGGATGGTAGAAAAATAATTCCGAAAAAAAGTATCCAAAAACAGCTATTTAAAGAAAACAGAAATATAGGAAAAATCATCCTCTAAGGCGAATTTTCTAATGTGATCAATATCATCATCCTGAGCTCGAAAATCAATTACTTAATCTTGGCTGCCTCCATGTTTTCAAGAGTTTTCCTCCATGTTTCCCTGTCCTGAGCAGCCTCCACCAGTTCCTGATTCCATGGATTCTGGCATTCGCACTTACTCCATTTTCCATGCTAGTTTCGGTCTGTCCACTTTTCTTTTTCCAACCGGCATGCTCCGTCCATGCTCAGCAGTTTCTTTGGGTTTGAGGTCTCGTCCATTCGTACAATTTGGCCCTTCAATCTTAGCCTTGCTATCCGGAAATATTTCACAACATTCGGCTCCTTGTATAAGTTAGCTAGTTCTTGGTTGGGTCTAATTCTCCATTCACCATTCTCCTTAACTGGGCCAAATATCCTCTGAAGGACCTTTTTTTCGAAAACTAATATTTTAAGCATCTGTTTAATGAAAAGATAAATATAGGAAAAATTCAACCTCGTAGACGAATTTTCTAATGTAATTTACATAAAAAATATTATTTTAACGAGTACTAGCGAATTCTGTAAGGGGGCGACCCTCCCCTGGATGGTGGACAAAAAATTCCGAAAAAGTTCCAAAAAGCAGCTATCCGGATATATTGGATAGGTGTTCCATGTCGAATTTATCACAGTTTTTGTGGTTTTAGATTTAAAAAGTTACCTGGGACTCCATCTGGACAAACGTCTAACTTGGAATCCTTATACCAGACTGAAACGACAAGAAACAGCTCGACGTTTCCGACTACTTCAACACTTACTAGACAAACGCTCTAACCTTCCAATTAATTATAAAAGACTCATTTACATGACTATAATAAGGCCTATTTGGACTTACGGAGTTGAGCTATGGGGCTCCACCAAACCTTCAAATTCCTCTCGCATCCAATCCTTACAATCCAAAATCCTTCGTAAAATCCTCAATGCTCCTTACTTTGTTACAAATAAAATTATCCATAATGACCTTAATGTTCCTTATGTATCAGATTTGGCCCAATCCAGATATCTGTCCTTCCATAATAAACTTCATAACCATCCCAAAACTCTTGTTTCTAACCTTGCTTCCTATTCAATTCCTGATAACCCTCCGAGGCGTCTGAATAGAAGATGGCCACGTGATCTTCTAATATAGACATATTATTAGAGTGCTACCAATGGGTAGTTTCTTAACATGTGTTTCATGTCATTATATCCATGTGCTAATTTACCAGATGTATTTTTTGTATACAGTTGTAAATATCATATATATAAATAAATACGATTTAAAAAATCGAATACTCTTGCCTAAGCGGAGATTTTGAGTAAAAAATTTTTATTTTTTGATTGCTTTGAAAATTCGTATGTAGGCGTTTTTCGAGGTACGAAATACAAATTTCAACTTTGTTTCTCCTTAAAAAGATATTCGACCCACTTTACTCCTTAGTTCAGTATTAATGGTTTCAGCATTGTACTCATATTATAGCTCTATACCAAACATTGTTTTTTTGGGTTTTTTTTTTTTCTAAACCGGACGGATATCGAAAGTAAGATTATATGTGCAAAATCTGTTATTTTTTTCAAAATATGACACAAAAATAAGAATATAGCATGTATTGTACATATTATAGTATCAAATATATTTTTTGGGGATAAACAAAGATGATATTCGTTTTTTGATTCTAATATCACCAAAAAACGGTTTTGGTATACTCGCTGATAAATAAGAATTTTTTAATGGAAATATTAAGATTTTTTTAGTTTTTATTGCTTTACGTGTAATAAAATGTTTACTCAAAGAAGAAAAAAAGAATAAATTAAAATCATTTTCCAGGTTTCATAACCTATAAAATAATCGGATTTAACAGGTTAAATGGAATCGTTTATCTAAATTATTTTGGCCAAAGAATTATCTGATTTAATATGCTGAGGAAGAATGTAGATGTATTTTCAGTTTTTGAAGGCTAGCTCTAGTATAGTTAAAAGTATGTATGTTCCTAGTTAAATACTGGATATGGTGTTACTTCTTGGATGGAAGAGTAATCAAATTTAGAACGAGGCGGTTGCGCATTATGCTGAAAATATCCGAGCCGAAATTACCCGTTTCAAAAAGATTTGAAGAGAGCTGTAGGGAACTTGTGCGTGGTACATTTTTCTGTGCAAAAGAAAATAAAGACAACTATTTAAATAACTTGTAACGCCCATCGTAGTTCTCACACCCTATACCAGGTACCGCCACGTAATTTACCAACAATTTGTTTTTATTTCATATTATTTTCATTTAAAAAAACAACAGTACAAACTTTTTTTTTTTATTAAACGCCTCTGCCGTTGGCTATTAGGCCATTCGGCTCCTGGCAGCCCAATACAACTCCGCCATGAATCCTTTTCCATACATCTAACTGTACAGCCTCCAATTTATCATTCTCTTCCATCTTCTTTTTAATTGAAAAGGTTACCTTGAGGGATGATTTAGCAGCGACAATTATTCCTGATGCAACCTGCCTGGATCTCTGCAGTTTATAAGTTTGATATCCCGGTAATTGGTAGAACTGGATATTTTCAGTGGATGAGCCGGCTTCTACGATCCCATATAAATCAGCATCCTCCTTTGTAATAATCGTCTTCCATTCTGTGAATTTGTCAGCAGTTAGGCCACCAGCGTTCCTGAACATAGCCTTAAGCTGTGTGTTGACTGGACCTTTTGGTTTCCTTAATTTTGATGGATTCATATTTTTGTGGATTCTATGATGTTGAACTGTCTTCGCGGCGACAATATTGCTCATTTAGTTATAACCGGAGGGCACGTGTACAATGTACGGACGCGAGCAAAGTTACCCAATTTTTATTAAAGCTTTTTAGTTTAAAGTTTTTCAGTACAAATATATATATAAATTGTGAATATTTTTTATTAATACAAATATATGGTAACAAGATACACTGATCCAAGCTTAAAAAGAACTCTAATTGAAACGACTAGTTTTATCATGGCGGATTTATATGTAGCATTTATGGCTGATATTAGCCTGAGCAAGAAATTGGATGAAGAAATTGAGAGGTCTTTCCCTCCTCCCCTCGGGGGGACACTTTTCTTTTACCAGTCAGAATTAAACAGTATGCTTATATACTTAGTTGATTGTTTTTCCATACAAGGTCTGGATGCTCATCTATCCGCCTGTATTCTTACATACCAAGTCTAAAGGCTCATCCATTCGTTTATATTTCTTCCTCCCACAAAGTCTGGACACTCCTCTCTCCCCTTGTGGTTACCGTCCTGCAATGTCTTAAGACTCATCGCTTAGCTCACGGACAGAGTGACTCGGTTGATCATCCCTCTTTAGGTCTTCCTTTGTCAGCCACTTTCTCATCTATTGAATCATTTTTTTTTTTTTTTTTTTTTTTTTTTGTCATTTGAACACACTCTGTTGAGGCCTTCTGTATTCTGTCTTTACCTATCTCGACAAGATGGAATTAAAAGTATTTTTTAGTCCAATCTTCATATCTCAATGCAGAATTTTGTTTTAAAAAACCGCCATTTTTCTAAATTCAATGAATAGGTATTTAACTGGAAACGGTATCCTATGTAACTATAACACAGCTTGATGCTTAGCATTATGTAAACTTTTAAGCAATATATGTTTATAATTACGAAATATATACTTGTATACTTAGAATATTAGCAAATAATATAGGATTGTTTTTGTTTTTTTATAAACCTATCTAACCTGAATTAGATATAGAGTATAATCAAAAGACTTTATAATTTAAATTTATTCATGTTAAACTCAAATTGATTCATGTTACCAAGAAATAATGTTTTTAAAATATTAAACGCATTTCTTTATTTTAGATAAAAATTTAATCTAAATAAAGGTAAAAACAACAAATTATTAATAATATTAATAATAAAAAAAATTGAATATTTTTCTATTGAAACATCTATTTATAAGTAATTTTCTAAAAAATGTTTCTGTAAATTATTTCTATAATGCTCTGAACACTTGAATATCTTTTTTATATGAAATTTATGAAAAAAAAAAGTGTTCCAAAGAGTAGCGCACTATGTCCGTACATATTAATTTTCCTGAACTAACATTGAAAATAGTTATAAGTTCGACCTCCATTTCACGACCAAAATATATTATAAGAAACAAAAATACGCGTGTCCTTTATTCATTTATTTATTATTATTTTATTTTTTTACATAATGTGTTAAAAATATGGTTAGATAAAATCGCCATATGAAGTGTTTATATTTTTTTTTAAATCTATAGCATAAAAAGCTGTTATAATTATGTCAATGATCAATTCTTATACAAATAATTTATGATTATTCTAAACTTCTAATCCAAAATTTAAAGAGAGAATTAAAATAATATTAATCAGAAACACAAAAATGGCAATCCATGAAGTAAATTTATCGCCCTTTGTTTCCCTCCTTTCTATGAAACAGAACCGAGGTATTTGGGATGGCTCATATATATTTGTTTGAAAACGTTATCATTCAAGATAAGATACAGGAGGTGACTAATGAGCACCATAAGTTTCAAAAATCAATTCATTAATAACTTTGATCGAAATCCGCTATGTCAGTGACATCATTTTATTTAATTTATTGAAATATATCGTGAGAAGTTATGAATATATTTTAAAAATATATAATCAATATTCACGGTAAAATTAAAATGTCCGCAAGTAAAACTACAACAAAAGTCTATCGCATTGATTTTTTTAGAGTATAATTATTTATTTCTTATGCGATCGAAAAGAAAAAATAGGATCAAATATTAAAATTAATATAAACAGTACTCGTTGATGTAAGAAATTCCTGATATATATCTAAATATACCTTGTAAACTTGGCATATTCTCTTTATTAGTTCAATGTACACTACCAACCTAACCACTAACGGATCCAGGATTTAATTTTTTTTTGGGGGGGAGGCTTCAGCCCGAACGATTTATATATATATATATATATATATATATATATATTACGATAATTATTTCGGAAGAAAGAAAGAAACTAACTACCTATATGAAATGGTGTTTAAGTGATGTTGAAGTCCTATTAAATGTAATTAGACGAACAACAATACTTTTGGAGGTAATTTTTTTCATAAAACATAGTTATATTTTACCATTTTGGGGGCTTCAGCCCGAAAGTCCCCTCCCCTCTCCCGTAGATCCGCCTGTGAAACTAGCCATCATACGCAGTTTTCCGTCACATTAATCGACCTTACCATCGTTGGTTCCCGTCAACATTTACAGCACTTTTCTCAAATGTCTACAATCTATACCCATCTCTTTCTTGCCATGATTTGATTATAATCTACTATCTCATTCCCGATCCCATCTTCATTTCTAACCAAGTCTAGAGAAAAGAAATCTAGACTCTTTAATCCCAGAAAACACTAATCCTAAACTAAATTCGTTATCTATCCACCTATTAAATACAAGGATCCCTTCCTACCGATGTGTGTGTTTTTTCTCATATGGACTGCAGCCATTGAAAAATCCTTTACCATACGTGATAACGCGTTATGGAATTCCTTGTCTGTCTCTAATATTAAAGCTTGCTAACCTCATTCAAACACCGTTTATTTACCTAATTACTTCTTCCTCGTAAATATAAAGAACAAATACCACTTTAAGTTTACACAAATATCTATAAGGGGTGCTTATTGTTAACTTGTTCATGTAACTATTTATCTTTTAGTTTGTGGTTTGTTTGAGTTCCTGCAATGCTCTTAGACAACTGCTGCTTAAATTTTACATCTTTGTCATCCTTCGGGGACTAAATATCTCAGAAAAGAGATCAAATCTTCATTTGATTTTTTCACAATAACCCTAAAACTATCCTTTCGTGTCCAGTCTAATTTACATAAAATAGACACATGTCTCAACATCACTCATTTTTGTTTATTTTGTGTGTACTTCCTTTATTGCAATGCTAAAGTTGGTGTTTTTTTTTATTTTACCGGACACTTTTCAGGAAATAACTTTTCTCTTAATCTTATACTCAAGTTTTTCAATCTTCATTTACTTGCCCCAAGACGGTTTACACTTATATTTTTTCAATAACTCAACCTTTGGGCTTAGTAGTAACACGATTTTTACATAGTTACTTACTTTTTATTTATTCTAAAAGTAAATTCAAATGTTACTGGACCTTGATTCGAGAAATACAGTTCATAACTAATAAGGAACCTAAATTTTAGGTTACATACTCCTACTTTCGGGTTCCTAGTAATTTGAATTAAAAATTAAATGCACCTCGTTTGATTTTTCAAACGTGAGAATTTTGAAAAATAACGGATATCAATTATCAGATAATCGACGGGATTAATAACCCTCTTGTGGAATCAGTTTTTTTTTTTATTTAGAATCTCTTATTGAAATATATCCTTTACAAAAAAAAAATATTGTTAAATTTTATAAGATACTACAAATGAACAAATTATTTGTATGCAAGGAAACAATTCGCGTCGTTTTATTTTTGTTTAAAATTAATAAATACAAGTATTATAGTTTAAAGATTATGTTGGTACTTGTATAATTTTACTATCTTAGCTACATTAACGTGGGTCACATTTAAAGACCATTTTCAATACTTCAAACAACTTTGCCGAGTCTCATATCATTTTGAAGTTTGGTCAGAATTTCTAATGCAGTTTAAAATGTTTACTGAATTGTTTGTAAATGGTGACACTACTCTGGAGCTTCTAGGTTTCACCATCTTTCGGAAACTATAAACTAGATTTTAAAAATTTCAATTTGTCCATTTGAGAAACTATTATTTTTAGTTGGTATACATATTATTTTTTTTTTTAAATGAAAGAAAGGAAAAAGAAAGCGTTATAAGTTTAATCTAATTAAAATATAATATTCCATTTAATTTAATCCTTTGTTTTTACCTAATGACAATGATAAGTTTTTTCGTTATTATCAGATTTATGAAAACTGTTTATTTATTGAATAGCTTTATTCAAGTGCTTACTTCCTCTCTATTCCTATTATATTTTGACTTATCTCCAAATATTTATGGTACTCGCCATATTAAAAATAATTCTTAGTTGAATAAATCAGATTAGATATTTTCGATTTAAACTATTCAGAAAACAAGATTATTTTTAAGTTATAGTGCTTATTTCATTTAGATTGTAATACATAACAATAAAACAGTTAAAAACATAGGATTATATATATATATATATATATATATATATATATATATATATATATATATATTTTTTTTTTTTTTTTTTTTTTTAATTTTATTGTTACGTTATGTATTTATTCATGAGTTTTAGGCTTCGTGGTCAATGTATTAACTGCAGTAGACCCTGATCTTTCATATTTTGTTTACATAATAAAGAATTTAAAAGTAATTTCTCTTTCTCCATTCAACGGAATTGTTGCTGAGACGGGAAGTTCTTATAATTTCGGAAATTTTAATTTAAAAAAGAACTGTTTGAAATATGAAATTTATAAGAATAACTTACCGACATTTGGCAGAAAGTTACTACCGATGACTCGCCTACTGGTAAAGTAGTTCTTGCCGTATGGGCGGACCAAGTTCTCACTGACTTTGCTGACATCTTTGCTGGCCACAAAGGCGACTAAGAGCAGCAACAACAACGACGACGCCACCTCCATCATGTCGACTGCTTCTCACCGATCACCTCGCCCCGTTATCACTTTCATGCCACACCTAGCCTGTGTAAATATGATAACTAAACTTCGCCCAGATAAAAACATTTCATCATGCTAAATGAATCATAATAATTTGTAGTAAATCATTACTATGAAACGGAACTGACGCATTGAAATATTACAAAGTATTAGTTCTACGATTTTCTCCAAAAATACTGATTACAACAAAAAGTCTTTGCCGATACTACTTCTCAAAATATTATACATAACTCTCATATATATTCCATGCAACTCGAGATAAAAAAATATTTTATGTAATTAAAAACAAAATTTATTTTTGCCTTTGCTTTGCCGGGATTTTTGGGTCATTATATATTACTAATATTATATTAAACGAGTAAATGTAGGCATTTTACCTTGCAAATGGTCGTGTATTTCAAATTTCTTTTTTATTTTGTTAGGTATGTAGTCCTTGAAAGAAATTGTTAGGTATGTAGCCCTTGAAAGCCTAGTAGGTTCGCTGCAGTGCTCTAAAAACCATTGAAATTTCGAACTTCCATTTTGAACCTCGTCCAGAGAATTCTGAGGTTTCCCTTGAAGATAATGAGCCATTGACTGGAACGGTAGACGGTAGTCCAAAGGTGCTTTGTTAAGAATTTTACACGATGGGCCAAACCCCCCTACCTTTCACCCTCCCCCTACATATGAATAATTTCTTGTAACTATTTATTTTTAAAAAAAAAAAGCCAAAGTTGTCGCACTATCCCAAGATTGGCTTAATTTCCTCATAATTAGCGTTTATTAAAGCTAGATAGTTAGATAAAAATAAAAAATGAAAAGATGCTAAATAATAATTGACTTTGGCAATAAAAACTACCAGTAAATTCAATTTTTTTTAAGTCGTCCAAACTAAAGATGAAAATTAAGCGTCGTTTGTAAATAAATGGCCAACAATAACGAAAAACGCTCCGAAATAAAACATGTGGAGAAAATAATTGTACAATATTTGAAACAGTTGGAAAATAAACATAATCGGCGGGTAAGCGGCACTGGCATACGCGCCTAGTATCCTCTACCATACCATTCTTCTTCTTCTGTGTCTTCCTCACAATGTCATTTGTAGCATCGAGGAGCCTCTATCCAGCGCAGCCACTCTTACCGGTCTCTGCTTAACCGCTTCATTTGGTTAAAGCATTTGCTTCTTCTATATCCGACCCTAATATGAAACTCTGGGACGCCCTCGTGGTCTCTTCCCTATCGGTCGAGCCTCTAATACCTTTATAGGCTCCATGTCCTCGTACATGTGGCAGACATGTCCAAACCACTTTAGTTGCCTGTCCAAAGTGGTTTTGAGTTCAGGCACTTCTAGCTGTTCTCTTATAGTTTCGTTTCTAATGCGATCCCTCCTAGTTTTTCCCACCGTACGTAGGAACCGCGTTTCCGCTGTCGCTATGTTTTTCCAACGTAGTCCAGCTTTCTCCCTCGTAGGTGAAAATAGGCAAGTACACTGGCTTATAGACGT
This sequence comes from Nezara viridula, assembly GCA_928085145.1. Lineage (NCBI taxonomy): Eukaryota > Metazoa > Arthropoda > Insecta > Hemiptera > Pentatomidae > Nezara > Nezara viridula. The sequence goes on from OV725078.1 coordinate 119,031,212, forward strand.
GCATCTTGATCTTTTTATTCACTTCACGGCAGCTGAGAATACTGCTAGCGATCTGGTAGTATGCTTGGTTTGCCTTGGGTATTCTATATGAAATCTCAGCATCTATCATACCAGAGTTAGTAATTTACTACAGCTTTTATACCAAACATATTTTTTTTAACTTAACACCATAAATACAAATCGCTAAAAAAAAATTAATGTTTTGAAATTCGAAAAAATACTTATAATTTTATTTTTACTGTAGTATAAGCCATATCTTCATAACCATATTAATTCAGTACTCATAAATGACAAAATGCTATAGTACTATAATAACGTTTTTAGTACATTATTTTGATTGTATTAACGAGCGAATATTAATAAAATAATTTAATTGTTCAAAACAATATTTTTTTTTTCTTCCTTTAATTATGCCTTTAAGTACTGAATGATGTGGCATAAATGTGGTATTAAAAGTTACAAGAAAAACAGTAATTTTTTATGGTCAATTTCATTAAAATAAGTGGAAACACTAAAAATAAAATTATAAGGATTTTTTTTTTGGAATTTCAAAACATTAATTTCTTTTTAGCGATTTGTATTTAAGTTGTTAAGTTTAAAAAAAAAATATGTTTCGTATAAAAGCTGTAGTAAATTGTGTGTGCTTTAATATTTAATTAAAAAAATTGAGCTAAGTCACCTATGAAAACAGATAATCAGTTAAAACCAAAATATTATACATGTTTTTTAGAAATTTCAAAACTTTACCCATTTTGTAACGTTAAAGTCAAAACATTACTAGTCACAGAATTATTTATCATTCTCATATTTTTAAATATCAAGTTATAAATTTAATATGAACAATATAGTAAAATAAAGAAGTAAATATTTCGATGGTCCGGGGCGGCGTTCATAAAAAAACTAATATAGTGAAGAAAAAAAACAATTTTATTTCAAGCCAGCGTTTGGACCCGACTTGGTAGGTCTTCCTCAGGGAGGTGTATGCAGCATGAAGTTTCAGTTTGAAACTCATAGTCTGTGGGCCAGACCCCCTTACCGTGCACCCCCCCCCACATTCCTATAAATAGCATATCGTTGTGTTCCTTGTAACAATTTATTAAAAAAAAGCCAATGTTCCCACAAAAAAAAGTGAACGCACTGCCCCAAAATGGCGTCCAAAGATGGCGGATTGACGACTTTGACTTTAGTTAGTTTTTTGGTCACTGAGAATCAGCATTAAGCTTAATTTCCTCATAGCTGGTCTTTTATTAAAGCTGAATAGTTATAGAATAATATAACATGAAGAAATATTAAAAAATAATTGGCTAAGGCTATGAAAAACACCAGTAAAGTCAATTTGTTTAACAAAAAAATTTTCAAGTTACAAATCAAACGTTGTTTGTAATTAAACGGCCTACAATAACGCAAAACGTGCTGAAATAAACCATCTGGAGAATATATTTCTCTTTCTGAAACGCTGATTATTTTTTACAAATGTTTGAGTAGTTCTGTAAAAAATGCACTTATGCGGCAGAAAAGCGGTAATGGCGTGGGTGCCTACAGGCCTCTACCACACCATTCAGTGCCCATAAATGGCTTAGTTATAGTGATATAATAACATTTTTGGTACATTATATTGGTTTTATTAACGAACAAATATTAATGCAATAATTTAATAGTAAAAAAAAAAATTTAATTTAAAAAAAAATTTATTATTATTTTTTTTAAATTTTAACCTCCTTTATTCTATACGTAGGTCGTTTAAGAATACCTCATTTGTAAAAATGGTATAATTATGATAATAAAACTTAATTAAAAAATATTTTGCTAAATATCTTGATTTTTTTTTATTTAACGTTTGCAATTTAACACTGTGTTTTGAATATTTACTGATTCTTAGAAGTAATTAAAATGTTTATATACTTCCCAGGAAATGAGTCATATTCATACCTTATTTATAAACTAAAATAATATATACCTAATCTGAACTATATATAATGAATAGCTACCGGGTTGTTTAGTAAAACTCATATATCACTAATTAAAAAATTAATTTTTATTTCCTTTATTTTGTGCAGAAGTTGGACTATATCATAAATAAATAGGAAATTTAAATATTGAATGAATTATTTTCTATGCACAAAGAAATATATAAAGGTGACCCTATAAGTTCTTCTATAAACCAAAACTGATTGTTTGGATTTGATCTCAAAATGTGGAAAAACGTGAACTTAAACGAGAAAATTGGAAAAATACATTAAACGAACGAGAAAGGAAGTACCAAAACCTCGGAATAGATAAAAAGGACCTGTATCCATTATATAGCTAAATGAATGTATAGTAGATAGATGAACAGAATATTTCAAGATGCTGCTAAAACGGGATCAATTGCAGTTTGGATGATATTAAGTGGACGATGTAGGTTTATTATGGTGAAAACCACTTTATTTTCGATTGCTGAAGGTGCACATCGGGACTATATTAACTTTGAAGCAGGATATAGAGAGGTATATCGAGAAAGTTATAGCTCATAGCTTTCCTTCTGTTTAGGGGATTTTCAAAAGATTTTTTAAGGGATCTAAAAGGAAAACGAGTTTTTCTGAAAGACAGTTAGATATTAGCATAATCCAAAGTGTGAGGCACTGAGCAGATAGAGAGCTATTTTTCTTTTTATGTGGACTTCTCTATAACCTGCCTTAAAGTGAAGACAGTCCCAATTTTCAACTTCTCTTCCAATGTGCAACTTGAGTTTCTCAATCCATATCACTCTGGCAATCGACAATATTTCTTATTCCAGCTTCTGCGATTCTTGTGTATAATTTGTTTGGTACACTAAACAGGAATGGGTCTTGATGGGTATTACATTTCCTAGTACCTCCTTTCTTGTAAAGGTAAAAACCACAGTCCTTTCATATTATTTTCTAATATGCTTGTTGCCTATGTACGCGCAAAACTGTCAAAGCAGTTCGGTTTCGCCCTTTCCATCTTTCTTTGTGCAGAGAGAATAATACATTCAATATTAAAATTTCCTATTTTTTTATGATATGGTACAAATTCCGAACAATTCAAGAATAACGAGAAGAATAACGAGCTACAACTAATATAAGATACCTTAAAAAATCTTTTGAAAATCCACTAAACAGAAGGAAAGCTATGAGTTATAACTTTCTCGATGTACATCTCTATATTCATCTTCAAAGTTAATATAGTCCCGATGTGCACCTTCAGCAATCTAAAATAAAGTGGTTTTCACCATAATAACCCTACATCGTCAACTTAATATCATCCATACTGCAATTGATCCCGTTTTAGCAGCATCTTGAAATATTCTGTTCATCTATCTACTATTTTTTTTACTATTTTTTTAGCTATATAATGGATATAACTGGTCCTTTTTATCTATTCCGAGGTTTTGGCACTTCCTTTCTCGTTCGCTTAATGTATTTTTCCAATTTTCTCGTTTAAGTTCACGTTTTTCCTCATTTTGAGATCAAATCCAAACAATCAGTTTTGGTTTATAGAAGAACTTATAGAGTCACCCTTTATATCTTTCTTTGTGCATAGAGAATAATTCATTCAATATTAAAATTTCCTATTTATTTATGATATAGTCCAACTTCTGCACAAAATAAAGGAAATAAAAATTAATTTTTTAATTAGTGATATATGAGTTTTACTAAACAACCCGGTAGCTATTCATTATATATAGTTCAGATTAGGTATATATTATTTTAGTTTATAAATAAGGTATGAATATGACTCATTTCCTGGGAAGTATATAAACATTTTAATTACTTCTAAGAATCAGTAAATATTCAAAACACAGTGTTAAATTGCAAACGTTAAATAAAAAAAAATCAAGATATTTAGCAAAATATTTTTTAATTAAGTTTTATTATTATAATTATACCATTTTTACAATTGAGGTATTCTTAAACGACCTACGTATAGAATAAAGGAGGTTAAAATTTAAAAAAAATAATAATAAATTTTTTTTTAAATTAAATTTTTTTTTTTACTATTAAATTATTGCATTAATATTTGTTCGTTAATAAAACCAATATAATGTACCAAAAATGTTATTATATCACTATAACTAAGCCATTTATGGGCACTGAATGGTGTGGTAGAGGCCTGTAGGCACCCACGCCATTACCGCTTTTCTGCCGCATAAGTGCATTTTTTACAGAACTACTCAAACATTTGTAAAAAATAATCAGCGTTTCAGAAAGAGAAATATATTCTCCAGATGGTTTATTTCAGCACGTTTTGCGTTATTGTAGGCCGTTTAATTACAAACGACGCTTGATTTGTAACTTGAAAATTTTTTTGTTAAAAAAATTGACTTTACTGGTGTTTTTCATAGCCTTAGCCAATTATTTTTTAATATTTCTTCATGTTTTATTATTCTATAACTATTCAGCTTTAATAAAAGACCAGCTATGAGGAAATTAAGCTTAATGCTGATTCTCAGTGACCAAAAAACTAACTAAAGTCAAAGTCGTCAATCCGCCATCTTTGGACGCCATTTTGGGGCAGTGCGTTCACTTTTTTTTGTGGGAACATTGGCTTTTTTTTAATAAATTGTTACAAGGAACACAACGATATGCAATTTATAGGGATGTGGGGGGGGGGGGTGCACGGTAAGGGGGTCTGGCCCACCGTGTATCAGTTTTAACTGAAACGTCAGGCTGCCTGTCGGATCGAAACGTTGGCTTGAAATAAAATATTTTTTTTTTCAATAATTTAGTAATTTTAAGAGCATCTCCTTCCTCTAAAATATACAACGGCCAACCACCAAGTATTCACTAAAGAAGTAAATATTGTAAGGAAAATCATAAATGAGCAATTTAGGCCACACACACATCAAAACGTGCAATATCAAATTTCAATAAGTTATTCTACAGATCGTGAAAAGTATAGATATGCGGATTTGAAGTTATTACAAGCAAGTGAATAAAATATGCTATAGAATTGAAATCCAGTATGATTAATTCATTGGATAGTGGACTAGATATATGAGTAGTTCTTATGATGTATAATATATATGAGACTTTCATCTGACATATGTATATATATATAACAGATAGGTAGGTACATGTATAGAGGTGATAATTGATATTCATAAATATTTTGAAAATATTTTGATTATTTTGATTTATTCTAAATATTAAAATATCGCATAGAGTGTTCGGAATTTGTTATCTACATATTGGAAATACCAAGTATTACTCACTAACACTCAATCGGAACATGAAAAGTATTTCGATGATTTCAGAGTGAGTCATAGAAAATAATAACCAATTGTAAAATGTTTCCCTCATATACAATTATATACCTCATATACACGTCTATATTTTTAAAAAACCTGGTTCTGTACGCCGATTACACTTTTACTTCGAGTTAATACAGTTTTATAAAAAATTAATAAACTTTTAGAATATACTTTAACTATTAATGTAAACGTATGACAGTTAAAAAAAGAGAATGATAACTCTTTGCACTATATATTTTTATTTTACAAAATGAAAATAAATTTTAAAAGTTTCTTTGATTTTCATTTAAAATATAAAAGTAGAAATAATTAAATATGAAAATTATTTTTCTGAAATTGGAGAATATTTTTACAATTTCTCTTTCAGTTAATTAATATTTGTTTAATAATAATTAATTAATTAATAAGATCCATATTTATCAATATTAGAAATATGTTATATACTTGTAATTTAATATTTTAAATAAATTTTTCTTAGATATGCATATCGCGTAAATAATAGGAAGTATTTAAAGAGGTAATAGTAAACCTCTTGAGCAACAAAAAAGTTTATAAATAACATTGTAGTAAGAAAGTAAGAACTTTAAGTTCTATGTTTTATAGTGTCTTGTTTAGGAATTTCCCTGGAACTCCAGCTCCGGCGTTGACCTCGGGAAGAAGCACCTGTTATACACTCATTCCTCTATGGTGTTTTCTATGAAGTATCTCTTAGCTTTTCGTTTTTCCTTTTTATACACTAATTTCTTATTAGCCCAGTCAAGTAAGTCATTAGTCAAGTCAGGGAAAAAGGGGGGGACTAACTTGGAAATGGACGTGTAATTCAAATTTCCCTTTCATATTGTTAGGTAGGCAGTGAATATAAAAAATTCACAATTTGTGAAAATTATCAAGTGACAACTTCACAAATGGTTCATGCTTTCGTTAGCACCAGGCATAAATCATCACTGCTGGACATAAGGTCTTACCGAGGAGCTAATATAGATTTGGACCAATATCCCACGATTTCTAATATTAAGGCCAGAATATGAATGTCAAGAAGTCAACGTATTACTTCTGTAAGTAGATGCCTCTAAACTTCAAGATGAAGTCCAAGTGAAATTAACTAAAGCTATTGATGCAAAAATAAAAGGCATTAATAGAAGATGGAAGAAAATGGACAGAATAATGAAACTGCGAGGTAGGTAATTGGAAGCGAAATAAAAAACATTGGTTCGATGAAAATATTCTGGTCCTAAACGAAGAAAAAAAAATAAAGCCTATAAAAAAAGATCCAAAAGAAAAACATTAGACGCTATGTAGAGAAATATCGAGCTGAAAGAAAAAGAGAAGCTCATTCTCCCTGATGGAAGAAACGGCAGTGGGAAATCAAATCCGTAGCAGATTTAGAAACTGCCTTTAAAGAAAAAGGCATAGGAGAACCATCTTTTAATGATTAATGAAGGAGGCTAAAAAGTTCAGATTACGTATATATTATTTTAGTTTATAAAACAGGTAGACATCTATTGTGAAAATGATATAATTATAATGATAAAACTCAATTAAAAAATACTTTGCTGAATATTTTGAATTTTTTATTTAACGTTTGCAATTGAACACTTTGTTTTGTATATTTACTGATTCTTAGACGTAATTTAAATTGTATACACTTTCGAGGAAATGAGTCATATCAATACCTGTTTTCTAAACTAAAATAATATATACCTAATCTGAACAACATATAATGAATAGTTGCCGGGTTGTTTAGTAAAACTTATGGTAATGAAATTGCTGAATAATTTTTTCAGAAGATTGACCATATCATAAAAAAAATAGGAAATTTTAATATTGAATGCATTATTCCCTCTGCACAAATAAAGATGGAAAGGACGAAACTATCGGTTCTTCTAGTAACCGGAACTGATTGTTTAAATTTGGTCTCAAAATGAGGGAAAACGCGAAATTGAACCCAAAAATTAGAAAAATGCACTAAGCGAACGAGAAAGGAAGTGCCAAAATCTCAGAAAAGAAAAAGAAAACGGACAGTAGACAGATGAACAGAATATTTCAAGATGCTGCTAAAAGGGGGTCAAATGCAGTTTGGCAGTTTGACATTATATTAAGTGGATGATGAAGGTTTATTATGTTGAAGACCACTTTATTTTCGATTGCTACTGAAGGTGCACATTGGGACTATCTTCACTTTGAAGCAGGTTATAGAGAGGTCTCCAGTATTTGACTCCCTTTTAGCAGCATCTTCCGAACAATTCATTCCGCAATTTCATAACAATTGGTTTTACTAAACAACCCGGCAACTATTAATTATATGTAGTTCATATTAAGTATATATTATTTTAGTTTATAAAACAGGTATAGATATGACTCATTTCCTGGAAAGTATATACAATTTAAATTACGTCTAAGAATCAGAAAATATAAAAAACAAAGTGTTCAATTGCAAACGTTAAATAAAAAATTCAAAATATTCAGCAAAGTATTTTTTAATTGAGTTTTCTCATTATAATTATATCATTTTTATAATAGATGTCTACTTAAACGACCTCCGTATAGAATAAAGTAAGTTAAATAAAAAAATAAAATAAAATAATAAATTAAAATTTTTTTTTTTAATTTCTGAATCTCAGTGACCAAAAAACTAACTAAAGTCAAAGTCGTCAATCCGCCATCTTTGGACGCTATTTTGGGGCAGTGCGTTCACTTTTTTTTGGGGGGGAGGGGGAGGAAATTCGCTTGTTTTTAATAAATAGTTAAAAGGAACACAACAATATACAATTTATAGGGATGTGGGGGAGGGGGAGATTGCACGATAGGAGGGTCTGGCCCACCGTGTAACCTGTTTGGGTAATGGGAGTAATGGGACATATTTCATATATAAATTCCATTTACATTTCTCTGCAAACTCAATACATAATAACGTTTTATCTAAATAAACAAAATAATCTTTCGATAAAGCAGGTTTTAATGAAAATACGCTGCAAGTGTTCTGTTTTGATTGCTAATAGACGAATTATTACTTAATTATGCTAAAACCCACAAGGAGTCAGGGCCTCCTGTAATGATTTCCGCCAGTCCTGTCTTCTTTGTGCCGCTGCTCTCCAGTTTCTTGTTTCCAGGATGGAGCGGGCGTCCGATGTCACACCATCCTGCCAGCGCAGCCTTGGGCGTCCAACTCTTCTTTTGGCTTGGATCTTCTCATCCAGGACCTTTCTAGTTGGCTCCTCTGGGCTCATCCTAGAAACAAGACCAGCCCACCGGAGCCGTCCCACTTTTATAAAACGGATGATGTCCCTATCCTTGTATATGCTCATTATTTCTTGATTTGTTCGCCTTCTCCAGGTGGGTCATATTTCAAAGTCATATACTGTAAAAAATCTCCAAATATATTACATAAACAGAAAAAATGAAGAACTATACTTACTTAGAGATACCATACAACATTGTAGCACAATTTTTGTTTAATTTTGTTTAAAGAAATCGCGATTATTTCTTTTAATGATACAACGATATTATAATAATATTATGATAATATGAAAATATGAATTATGAAAATAGTTGTCAGAATTTGAAGTCAAATTTTTGGAAATAAAAAAATTAAAAAATAAACAAATTTTTGCAGTGTAAATCCTGATGTTTTTTTTGAATTCCTATAATTTCATATTACATATTACAAATATTTTATAGTACACCAATTAAGAATACCTAAAGAACTTACTCGGCCAATATTGAATTTCATCAATATATTGATCGTGCAAGGGCTATATTGAGCAATTAAACCATATATACGGATCTTGAAAATCACTGAGCGATACCAAATTTCTGGTGCCTCTCTTGGCAATATGCTTGAAGAATTAGTAGTTAATCGATTTTAAGATTCTGCCCTCTAAGAATATATTTATTAAATTTTTCCGTTATCCATGATATAGAGGTCGATTATTAGATTATCGAGGGCACTCATTAATAAACTAACGATTTAAAGGCTCCGTATTCCCCTGCTCTATTGAATATATTTGTCTGAACCTCCAACAATATATATAAAGTGCGATATCAACATCTTTATTCCGATATTAAGAGAATATCGAATTCTGTGTTGCTTCTATTGGACAATTTCGAAAGGAAAATATCGAAGTTTGTCGATATCGATAATATCGCTGCATCCTTTGGTAGGGATGTGACGTTCCATGGAAAATCTGTCACTGTTCCAACTGTTCCAGTGACACCATTGGAACAGTGACAAATTACCGGTCCAGTGACAGTGACAGTGACAAAAGTCTTCTTAGCCATTCCCTTACTCAATTTATGAATATATTAATATGTTATATGTTATATTTATTAATCGACAGACTTCTTGCCTATTAATTAATCAATATGTATTAGGTTTATCACAAAAAATACATTTCATTACTTTAAATAATTAATCCCTTTATGGAATCAGAAAATTGTGAGCTTGTTGTAACTGTATTCAAAATATATCAACGGATTTGTGCCATTTACATGCATTTAAAGTGATTTTATATCGAAAAGTAAAGTCGAAATTCACAAAAAGTATATTTGAAAATTAACCTATATGAAAAATACAAGTACTATATTTACAAAGGAAGAAGATGGTCCGTGGTGGTGGTCAAAAATAGGCTAAATAATGGCAAAACTATTTTATTAAAAGCCAAGTAGTATATTTACAATAAAACGCCGATGTCGAAATTCACAAAAAATTAGTAGATTTATATTTCAATAAGAAAAAAATATATAAATATATACAGAACCTGAATAATGTAAGCAATAAAAAAGAGAAAAATATTAATATGAATTTAATAGTGGAAACATATAATATTCTTTATAAAATTATTATTTTCACTAAAATTAATCTTCCAAATAATTTAATTAACTTACTCTCACTCGGAGAAAATTTAATTTAGATGGTCTTTTTGACAAATTCTTAGAGTAAAGTAACAGTGAAAACTTTTCTTTTTGTTGCATTCTGTTGTTGAAACCAATTAGCTCCAAGAAATAGGAACTCCACACCTCGGTGTAGCGGTTTTACCGCAAACGATGTCTGAGACTTCGATATCTGGCAGTTCTACAGAAAATGTGGACGCTTTAAACTCAAACCAAACTACTGAAAATAATTGGGAACTCGTTACAGGAAGAAAACGCTCAATGGACAATAACAGAGACCCAAGAAAAGCTAAAAAGGTAAGCGAAGTTACAACAATAACCACAAATAGTTTTGAAGTTTTAACTACCATTAGTGACGAGTCTGATGCTACCACTAAGCAACCGGTTTCTGTAAAACCGCCTCCTATCCACCTGAATGATGTACAGAACTGCACCGAACTGGTCACATTTCTCCAAAATGTAAGAGGTTTGAACAGCTTTAACCTAAAATCCACATCAAGAGGAGTAACCGTATATCCTGAAAGCTCTGACACATATAGACGTATAGTAGCTAACTTAAGACAGGTAGGTGCCGATTTCCATACCTACCAGTTAATAGAAGATAGAAATCCAAGAATTGTATTAAAAAACTTACACCATGCTACTCCAATTGAAACCATAAAATACGAATTAAAATGCCTAGGTTACGATGCCACAAGTATTGTGAACGTTATTTCCAGATATAAAAATCCAGTTCCCATGTTCTTTATCGACATCTCTAAAGCCACATTTAATGAAAAAAAATTTTATATAAATTTGTATGCTATACTAGAGTGAAAATCGAAGAACCTAGAAAGAAAAGAATGATTCCACAGTGCACCCGTTGTCAGCAGTATGGCCACACGAAGGCTTACTGCAATCACTCCCCGAAGTGCGTGAGATGTGGCCAAGGACATGATAGCACCCTCTGCCAAAAGACAAGAGAGACCGCAGCAACATGCGCGAATTGTAGCGGATCCCATCCAGCAAATTATAGAGGTTGTGATACTCTAAAACAACTGAGAAGTACAAAATCTCCGTAAAAATATACAAAGTCCCCAAAAAGCACAAACTAGCGCACCCCCAGGTATAGACGAGTTTCGCAAAGTCAACAAACCGCAAATTCAGGTTCTTCAAAACCCGATTCCCAATATCTAGGACCAAAACTGAGAACTTCCCCTACAGAAGTCCCAGAAAATCACCTTCACCAGCCAAAGCATCCAGAAATGAAAAAGGGCATTACTCAGCCGCCACCACCGACTTACAATCACCCGGCTTCAGCTCAGCTCTTCAACTTCGTAAGTGGATTGAATAACCTCATCCAGCCTCTTTTCAGCCTTCTCCAAGAACTGTCTCACGTTGCACAAGCCTTATCCTCCAGTTATGGCTACTAATCGGCTGACAGTGGGCTCCATGTCCGTTCTTCTCAGGAACGCAAATGGTATAAACCAACACAGGACAAAACTTGACATGTACCTACATGAAAAACGGACTGACATTGCTCTCATCACTGAAACACACTTGACTCCACATTCTAAATTTTACATTCCAGGCTACAAAATATATAGAACTGACCACCCTGATAAGACGGCACATGGCGGTACACCTGACATACAATCCACAGCAATTACTCTGTATACCCAGCACAATACCATTACCTTCGCTGCAGTGTACTGCCCTCCGAGATACGTGCTAACATCTGCAATGTTTTACAATTTCTTCCAACATCTCGGTCGGTGTTTTATTGCAGGTGGTGATTATAATGCCAAACATCAGTCCTGGGGAGCACGACTCTGTACTCCTAGAGGAAGAAATCTAAAGTCTGCCATCGATCAGCTTTCATTAAACACGATCTCACCTGATACACCTACTTACTGGCCAACTTCAAGACAGAAAACACCAGATTTACTTGACTTTTTCATTACTAAAGGACTCAGGACAGTGCCATATACTGTAACTGCAAGCTCTAATCTTTTTTCTCATCATTCTCTTCTCAGTTTGGTACTATGCGATGAGCCTCGTACTGCATCAAAAAAACCAACACTTACAGATAGGATAATTGATTGGGAAGCTTACAGCGACTACTTAAATTCGACGCTATCAATCCCAATGTCCCTTAAGACTGAAGAGGAACTCGAAAAAGCTGTTGATAAGTTCACAATCAGCTTACATCAGGCTGTATGGCCATCATCTGTACCAAAACCCAGCAGAAATACGTCTCTTCCAATCTATCCGCAGTACATTAGAGACCTGATCAGAGCAAAGAGAAGAGCGCGCAAAGTGTGGCAGACTGGTCGATTCCCAGCTGACAAGCAGACTTTCAATAGACTTAACAATGAACTTAAAAGACAGATTCAGAATTTTAAAAGAACGATCTACGACAATTACCTCAAAAATCTTTCGACTGACGATGGAAGCTTATGGAGACAGACTAAGAAACTTGTAAAGCATCGTGAGGTGTCAGCACCATTCCGAAACGTAGATGGTTCCTGGGCTGTGTCAGACCTAGAAAAATCTGAGCTCTTTGCCAACCATCTTTCTTCTGTTTTCATACCACATACTGACTTCTCTAATACTGATCACGAAATACATGTACAAAAGACTTTAGACATTCCTTTACAACTGCCATTACCTCCACTTTGCTTCACTCCCACTCAAGTTGCAGAACAAATCAGACAGTTACCTAAAAAGAAAGCTCCCGGTCATGACCTGATAAATGCTCAAGTGCTCCAGAAAATGCCAAGGAAAGCTCTAGTATACCTAACATCAATTTATAACGCAATACTCAGAACGACTAAATTCCCCTTACAATAGAAATATTCATTCATAAAAATGATTCACAAACCTAACAAAAACACTGACTTACCTTCATCATACAGACCCATCAACTTGCTCCCATTATGCTCTAAAATCTTTGAGAAACTTCTCTACAAACGACTTCTTGATATACTGACTACTGAAAACATAATACCTGAACATCAGTTTGGATTTCGTTCAAACCACTCAACCATTCATCAGCAACACCGAGTGACAGACTACATTGCGACAGCACTAGAGCACAAATTATATGCAACAGGAGTATTTCTGGATGTTGCTCAAGCGTTCGATAGAGTCTGGCATCAGGGACTTCTTTTTAAACTAAAGACTATACTCCCTCCAACCTACTATCTTATTCTTCAATCTTTTCTTTCTGACAGATTTTTCTCTGTTTGCCAAGGTACAGAACTATCTACCATTAAACCAACCCTAGCAGGAGTGCCTCAGGGGTCAGTACTCGCTCCTCTGTTGTATATTATTTACACATATGATATTCCAGATCCTCTCGATACTCTGACCGCGACTTACGCAGACGATACAACAATCTTGACAAGACATCAAAATTCAACATACGCCTCACAGACTTTACAATATCACCTAAACAATTTCTACGACTGGTGCAAACTCTGGAAAATTCTACTCAACCAAGACAAATCACTACATATCACTTTTACCCTTCGACGTGAAACTTGCCCCCCTATTTATCTTGACAATATCCAAATTCCTCAGACAGACAAAGTTCAATATCTTGGACTGACCTTTGACAGAAGAATGACATGGGGCCAACATATCAAAAACAAAACAAAAACTCTAAACCTAAGACTACGCTTATTGTACTCACTCCTTGCAAGAAATTCGAAATTAAAACTTAGACAGAAATTGAATACATATACTTACCTACTCAAGCCTATTTGGACCTACGCTTTACAGATATATGGGACAGCCAAAAAGACTCACATACGTAAATTACAGACTTTTCAATCTAAAACTTTCAGGACTATCACCAAAGCTCCCTGGTACGTCAGTAACATTACTCTACATAAAGACTTACAGATGCCAACAGTTAACGACCACATACGAACATGGAAATAGAAATAGAAATAGAAAAGTCATCTTAGTAAAGCATTGTAGTGATGGAATATAAAAATTAAAAAAATAATAATAATTGTTAATATGTAGGTAAAGAAATTGTAAAAACTAAAACAAAAAAATATAAAAAAACAAATAATGATATACATATGTTCCCTAAGATATTTAAGTGATTATGCGTAAAGATTAGGAGAAGAGAAAATAAAATAAAGTATACATATACACATAGCGAGAAGTATGTTGAAGATAATTAGAAATAAAATACCTTTCACTGAAATACATTTCATGAATAACAAATTAGAACTTAAGAAAAACAAATTTTATCTACTCACAATGCTTAGTGAGTGGTGATGAAAATTCACGTTCAACATAGAATAAAACAATAAAAAATAAGATAAAAAAAAATGTCTAAAGAAAATTAAATCCTTATAACATAGTATGTATTTAACCAGCGTCTGATTGGATTGTGAAGAGGAATTGGAATAAGAGGGTTTTAAAGGTGGATAAGGATGATGCATGGCGGATTTTTAGTGGGATGGAATTCCAGAATGCAGTGGAACGGACAACGAAGGAATGTTTAAATGATGCAGATCTGTGGAAATGAGTGTAAAGGTCAGAAGGACGAGATCTTGTGGAGAGGATGTGGATAGATGATTTGAATTGTAGGATATTGTATGCGTAGGACGGTCGATGACTATTGATTATTTGGTAAAGAAATGTGCCTAGGAAATATTGTCTTCTGAAGGAAGGGAAGAGCCATCCTAATTCAGCATAGTGGTGCGAAACACGGTAATACCTCAGGGCCCCTGTGACAAATCTTACGAAGGCATTCATAATTCTTTTCAGTCTCTCCCCGAGTTCTGCCGAGAGTCCACCGTACACCACGCAGCCGTAATCAAGGTGGGGGAAGATGAGGGAAGTTACTAGGAGTCTACGTGTGGAGATGGGTAGGAGATGGCGGAAGCGATGGAATAGTTTCAAGGTACTAATTGACTGTCGGGTAATGTGAGCAATATGGTGTTTCCAGGATAGGGTTTGGTATATGAAAATGCCTATGTTTTTTACTGAGGAGGTGAAGGTAATGGGATGGTCATTTAGGTACAGTATATGTATGTTGGTATTGGCTCTGAGAAGGGGTTTGGAACCAATGACAATGGCTTGAGTTTTTGCAGCGTTTAACCTTAATCCATTTAAGTTTGCCCAAGCACTGATCCGATTCAAGTCTTCTTGAATTTTGGCAAACGCTTCATGCAACTCTGAGGGATGGAAGGAAAGGTAGATTTGGGAGTCATCGGCGTAAAGATGATGGGAGCAGTGAAGGATTGAATTATGGATGTCATTGATATAAGAACTAAAAAGGAGGGGAGATATGCTAGAGCCCTGGCCCACTCCTGTGGACAAAGTAATATAGGGAGAAATGGTTGATTAGGAATAGCGACAGCTTGTGAGCGTTGGGAGGGGAAAGATTGAAACCATAGGATAGAACTATGGGAAAAGGATAATGATTTTAATTTGGAAAAGAGAATGGAATGGTTGATGGAATCAAAGGCTTTGGAAAAGTCAATGAGTATAAGGACAGTTAGTTTTTGTCATCAATGGCGGACTGAACATCATTAATGATTTTGATTAGGGCGGATTGTGTGGAATAACCTGGTCGGAAACCAGATTGGTAAAGGTAAAGTTTATTGGACTGTTCAAGGAAGTTGGAAACTTGGGATTGCACAATTCTCTCCAGGGGTTTGGAAAGGTTAGAAAGGATTGAGATTGGCCGGAAATATTCAGGGGAAGACGGATTAGAATTTTTATTTAAAGGACGGACTGTGGCTTTTTTCCACAAGGAAGGGAATACTGAATTTTGAAGGGAAAAATTGTAGATGAAAAGGAGTACCGGAAGGATTTCAGGGGGGCATAATTTAATTAATTTGACGTCTGGACGTCTGGACCAAAAGAATTAGAGTGTGATTTCATCACGGCGGATATGAGGTCTGTGGGAGAAATATCTGAAAAATAAAAATTGGCGTCATTGAAAGATGTTCCAGGAGGAAAGAAGGAAGGGGGAAATGAAGGAGTTGAAGAGGAAGCAGATATAAAATAAGAATTTAAGTCATTTGGTGAAACTGGGGGCACTGCAGAGGGAGGAGATCTGGTAGGATCACAAAGAGAGAGTTTACGAAGGAGTAGCCATTTGGATTTGGAATCAGGAGCTGAGGAAAGGGCTTCATGGAAATAGGTAGATTTGGCTCGTCGGATTGTGGTTTGTGTCAGGTTGCGGAGCGCCCTGAACGCTTGATAGTCCTCAGGCAATCTAGTGCGTCTAAAGCGTCTACGGGCTGCATCACGCCTCTTCTGAAGATCCTTAATTTTCTGACACATCCAGGGAGCAGGAAGGCGACGAAATGTGGAGGTTTTGAGAGGGGCATGGTCATCAAGGATATTAATAAGATTGGAGGTGAGAATGTCAACCATGGAATCAATTGAGGTACAGGAATATATTATATTCCAATCTAGGGATTCTAGGGAAGGTAAGATTTTTTCCCGAGTAAGGCCATTAAGGTTCCGGAAAGTTACCGTTCTCGGTAGGATCGGAGGGGTTTGGATATTATAGGATATTTGGATTAGGTCATGCGACGATAAAAAGGAAACTGGTAATTGGGAAGAGGAAAGGAGGTTTTGAGCGGAATCAATAATGTACAGGTCCAACCAAGTGTCGGACCTAGCGGTGTGATGCGTATCAGAAAAAGGAACGATAAAAAGATGAAGGGAGAAAAAAAGGTTTTCTATGTATGATTTGTCGCTGGAGTCGGAGAGGAAATTGGTGTTTAAGTCACCGGAAATGATAATTTTGGAATAAAGGGGCACAAAGTTAAAGAGGGAAGCTTCGAAAGACGGATCAAACGGAACAAGAGGAGGACGATATACCACGGAATAGAGGAGATGAGAGGTGTTACAGGAGATTTCGACGATCAAGAACTCGACTTGTGGCTGATCGGTTGGAGAAGAACGATGGAGAATTCGGGTCTTTAGGCTGGTATGAACGTACAGAGCTACACCTCCGCCAGTCCGGCTGCCCCGGTCGTGGAGGATTAGGGTGTAGTTAGGAAGGGAGACTGAAGAGGAGGGGATGTAGGGCTTGAGCCAGGTTTCAGAAATTGCGATGATGTGGTAAAAGGTTTGGGTAAAATATTCTAGGAATTCATCGTAATGGGCTGGAAGGGATTGGGAGTTGACGTGGCAGGAAGTTAGGACACTAGACATGAGTAGGATTTCGGAGAGGACATTCGGTATTTGATGGAAAGACGCTGAAAAAGATTAAATACATTAAATGACGTGAAGAAAAAATAAAGTAAAAATAAATAATAAGTTAATAAATAGCCTTGATAATATAATGTAAAATAAAAGATTTCCGATGAAGGTCCGGTGAGCGTGCCAAAATGTTCGTAGATGCTTGATGGTGAACGAGATTCAAGCCATCATCCGAAGACGTCTAAGTACTGTGCCTGGTTGATGAGGCCAACCTGATGGCCGCCGTCTTTTCTACACCGCACTGTGCCGGAAGCGAACCAGGTATATTTTATTTTCCCCGCGGCTTTCTTCTGCCTTGCGAGACAGTAGAGGTGCCTATTCTTAGGGGTCATCTCCTCGCCGAGATAGATACGATGCTTTCATTACTACTACAAAAGATTTCATAATAACTTACACGGACATACATACTCATTGATTCGAGGCATGGCCACAACTAACATGCCCGATAACACCCGAAGGAGGCTTAAAAGAAGCTGGATGAGGGATCACCTCCACTAACTATAAACATTACGGTCAAGACAGGAAGGACGCCGCTGGGTAATCCTCTCCCTCACGCCTATTCCAAGACCAATCTCTACATCTTGACATCACACTCGCTGATTGTCGGAACTTCTGACAGGTGTGAGGTGAAGAATCAAGCTTAAAAAAAAAAAAAAAAAAAAAAATTAGATGGTATTAAAATAGACAAAGACATTATTCATTTAATAGCTGATTTAGAGAAAATGTATGTAAGTTATTGATTCATCAGAAAACTATAGAAATGGAATATAAATGTTATATAATAATAACAAATTAAACAAATATATGACAATAAGAAAATGTGATTTATAAAATCAATTGCAAACAGTGCATAGATTGAATAATTTTTTTAATAGTCATATTAATTTTAATGTTGAATATTTAATAGTGGACCATTGCATTATAAAGGAAGGAGATGGTCGGGGGTGGCGGTCATAAATAGGCTAAATAGTGATAAAACTATTTCATTAAAAGCCGATGTTTCGACCCGACTTTGCAGGTCTTCTTCAGGGCTAGAACGGACAAGATAAAAAAAAGATAGAGAATTGTGGAAGTTACATAATATTTAGACAAAAAAATTATAAACAATGTGAATAAGCTTATTAAAATTATAAACACTAAGTACATTAAAATATAAACATAGTAAGCTAAGTAAGGATCTAAATAACTGTAAATGCATGCAAATGGCACAAATCCGTTTATATATTTCGAATACAGTTACAACCACCTCACAATTTTCTGATTACATGAAGGGATTATTTATTTAAAGTAATGAAATATCTTTTTTGCGATAAACCTAGTACTTATTAATTAATTAATGGACAAGAGACTGTTGGTTAATAAATATAATATATAACATATTAATATATCCATAAATTAAGTAAGGAAATGCATAAGAAGACTTTTTTCATTGCCACTGTCACTGGACCGGTAAGGTCCCAAGGCTTGGAACAGGTTGTCACTGTTCCAAACCGAGACTCTGTTACACGTCACTGCTCCACCAGTACCGTCACATCCCTATCCTTTGGCAAGAATGAAAACAGCTAGTGATGGGGAGTGATAGAAAGTTTTCGTCACTGCTCCGACTGTGACAGCTCCGGAAAAATCACTGTAACAAGCCAGTTATTTGTCACAGCTGTGATTTTTTCCTCTTGGTACTAGCAGCTGGTAGCGGTGATAGGTAAACAACTGCTCCATGATGTCATCATGGAGCAGTTGTATACCTATTAACGTATTATATGTTTGTCAGTACATTTTGATAGACTTTACAATATCTCAATTTTCTATCTAACTTTTCCATTTTCAATATTTTAATTTTACTATTTATTTTCATTTCTTATATAACTTCATATTCCTTTTTTCTGTTTTATATTTTATTCTAAGATTACCCTTTTAATACTTATGTCACCTTTTTTTATTATGTTTCTTCATCATTCTGCACTTTGTAACGGTCATTATTATTTATCTCTTAGTTCTTACTATTGTCATTTTTCTCCCCACTTCATTTTACTTTAATTTTTTTTACCTACATTATTTATGTTTTCTCATACCTTGTTATGTGGTTCTTTTCTTAGCCCTGATGAAGGCCTGAACTTCAGGTCGAATCGTCGGCAAATGTCAAAATAAATATAATTATTTATTTTTGTCTTCTTATTTCTGACTGATCGCCACAACCATTCTTCTCTTCATTATTCTCGACAGTCAACCATTAACCCAAAATTACGATTTTTAACTTATTTCAGAACTAGAGCTATTTCGGAAACAATTATTATATGTTTTTGAAAAATAATTTAGTTAACAAATAAACGGCAATTAAACAATAAATAAAATAGTACAAGAAAATTTTTTCCTTTTTTTTTTGTAGTTTTTTTTTTTCGAAAAAGCGCTTTCGGTGACTGTCACTGTGATTTTGTTACGCCTGTCACTGTGATCACCACCTATGTCCCAATCACTGTGACAGAATTACAGTTCCGTCTATATCACCCCTTCACCGTATAGAGCAGGATGTTGTTGTTTATAAATTAATAACCATTCATAAACTTTGATTCTTTGAGCGTGTTCTTAACGAATTTATAATTGGATCTAAATTAAAAAAATGGAAATTAGGATAAAGTATGCCGTTTTATAGGCATTTTGTATAACGATAAAAAATATATTAAATAGTTTTATTACATAAATTTTGTAGAATATGTGATACATGAAGACAATTACAAAATTATTAATTCCTAAGTGACGAATTCTTTTATCTCACAGATTATATAAAAAGCGTCACTACCATTTCATATCAGGGGCATGTATCTCAACTCTTATGTATTCAGAATACTCAGTCCCCTTGTGGTTGCAAACAATTCAAAAAATCATTTTTTCCGCCTTCTGGACCACTGTATGGCCCATCCCTAGTTGATGTTTTATTATCAGTTGAAGGTTTCATTTTAAGATAGCTTCATCTAAATTTGTTTTAAGTAAAAGTGTTTTTTTTTTCATTCCTATTAACTTATTAACGTGTGACCCAAGAAATAGTGCTTAAAATAAAAGTTCATAATTATTATTATATTACTAAGATTTCAGGATGTCTATCTTATGTAAAATTCCAAGAAATTACACTTCATGTTCAGTGTCATTGTTGAACTGTATCCTTTCTGTATTATCTGACAGCTTGTTTTCTTTAATCACTTATTAAATGTTTTTTTATTGTTATTTGGAATTTGAAACCTTTATTGAATTTAGATTTATCTGCAGACATTAAGAAAGCACATCTTTCATCATCTAGTGAAGGTTAGGTATAATTTTTATATATTTAGTTCATTAGCTATTTATTGCATGGAAATACCAATGAACATTAAATTGGTATTTGTATGCATATGATAGTTATAGTTATTTTGCTGTTACATATCAGTTTTTGCTTGTATATACGTTTTGATTAAATAGTCTAAATTTCATTAATAATCAGTTGCACTTAATATATACAAAATTAACTTTCTGAAGAGGGTTGAGTGGAATGTACCTTAAGAGAACAATATTATATAAGCTTCTTTGCTTAAAATTTTCAGTATTTGTTAATTATCACCACTACTTATAAATTAAATTATTTTAAATAGAATCATAAAAAAACGTATTTATGTAAACAAAACTAATTTTTATTTGTATGTAATCAAAAATGTTCTATATCTACTATAATTTGAGAAATTGAATCTTTTTCTTTATGTTGAGTGTACCACATGAATTCTGCTATATAAGATGCTAGCAAATTCCGATTTGTTCCTCTTCTTTTATTTCTCCATTTAGCTAATCCCTACAATCTTTTGATTTTTTGTTTATTTACTAATGTATTTGGACCAACAAAGTGATATTTATGCTTAACTGTTTGCTGTTTGTAGCCCATTCTATAAAAATTCCTGTATTCTTACCATCAATCTGATACAACTACAGAGCTGGATGTATTCTTCTTTCGATTACTTCTGACAATATAGATTCTGATTGGTTCTTATTTTATTCCAAAAAACATTCACTAGTTTCTTGGCAAATCCCTCCAATAACTGATTGATAAGTAAGGACGCTTCCTACGTTATACTTCCTTATCGTAAATAAACTTTCCTCCGATAATGACCCTAGTGGTTGAAGCCTTTATTTAAAAAAACATTCCTCTACCTTCACAAATTTACTGCCTCCTCCTATACAAGTTTGATTTTTTTTTTTTTCAATTTTCCATATACACGCTCCAGAAAGTAATTATTTCAATCAACTGTTGTCGGTTGAGACATTTATAAATGTTTTAAACAATATTTTATACTTGTCGATTACTCACACCATGAATAATTAAAGTTTACTACAGTTTTTTAACTTATTTTGGAGTCAGCAAACCAAGGTTTCAGTCCTTATTCCGATACTTTTCCTACAATTTTGTTTGTAGCATATCCAATATATATTTTTTTTTACCAAAATAAAGATTTATTTCATGGTCCTTTGAACATACCTTCATTCTTGGTAAAATTTATTTATCCTGAAGGAATGCAATTGTCATTTTTTCATCATTAACCTCTTGCGAAAAATGTTATTTAATGTGTACATTATGAGGTTATTTTTTAAAATGAATATCAATAATAAAACAATGCATATGTTTTAATTTTAGATAAATCATTATTCTAGTGTGACGATATAATAATTAACAAGTATCAAATTTTCACATTTATTGAAAATAGAATTATGTCTGTTTCTTAATATCCAACGCACATCTTAATAGTTTTGTCTAACTTAAGTGCAATTTCTTCTCATAGCTCCTAGTTAGTGTATACGTCTGAACACTATTATTGTTAGGTTTATGTTTATTTCTGTGCACTTTGTTGTAAGTTATTTGTGATTTTTTCCTAATGTAATTACTTGTTCATAATAAAAAAAAAAAATTAAGAAATCATGGAAAATGCTTGGAAAGCATTACAGTGAAAAGGAAAATGTGAGAAATATATCAAAACTGGAAGAACCAAATCATATTTGTTATCAAATAAAAATTACTTTGTTTTGTTGTACAGAACTTTTTTTTTCCATAAATTTGTAACTGTAGTTACTAATTCTTGCAGTTTAGTGCCTCTGTAGTCAGGAAAACATGTGTCTTTATTTATCTGTAAAGGAGTCAGCAGTGAGTCTGGTTTTTAGGCTCTAACCATGCAGAATCCAGGATTCGAAAGACCTATAATATGTAATTTCTGTATTTAACTTCTAAATTTAGTGCTTGACCAGCAAAAATAGGCTCAATATTTTAAAGATTGAATCTTATCCTGTAAAGTTTGAATTTAATGAATCGCAACATTTAATATTGTAATCAAAACTTAAAATATGCCCTTCAAGCTATTTTCTTAGAAACTGTAACAATTAATTATATATTTCCAGCCTTCTCCACCTCAGCCTATCTTGGTGCATGCATTTTTGTTTATTCTATTCATTAATCTGGTTTGTGTATTCATTGTTGTGTAGAGCCTTCCCAATGAATTGCTTTAAGCTATATAAACCAATCATCTCAATCGTAGGTATACACGTTGATTTTTAATGCAAGTAAAGTAGAACAATGTCTAAGAATAATCCTAAAATAAAAAATTAAATATAATCAGTAAAAAAATTGTTTTTTTTTTTGTGGGGGCTAGCTTGACATAACATGTTTAATGCTGGCACAGGCTACTATGCTAGAAGGGTGAATGAGCCTCTTTGAACCAGTTGAAGGTAATTGTTTTAACACAAATAGGTGGTAAATTGAACACAATGTACTACTGAATAGAAATTCTACCATTGAGCTCCTTGCATTCACATAAAATCTTCCTTGTTGAGTGCTGATTAGAATCCAATTTAACTGCATTAAACTGGCTTTGTTATAGCATTATACACACTTGTAAGATTTTTTGGAATTTCAATGTCCTTGAAAGATAAAATTAAACTTTGTATAACAATGTTTCAGTTCCGTTTAGTGTGGATGATGCTTTGAACTTGGAATCACTTTTAACTGAAGATGAAATACTGCTGAAAAACTCATTCCGTTCTTATTGCCAACAGAAATTGATGCCTCGTATAATGGAAGCAAACCGAAAAGAAGGTATTTTGTAATGCTTTAGTTTATATGTTTAGGTAGTTAATGTAACAATTTAATCAACAATGTATCCAATATTTATTATTACCTATTTTTTTCTAAACATCCTTTATACATTATTTATTTTTCCACCCTCTTAATTTTTAACCTACCATATCTATGTAAACAATTTTTTTTTTTTTTTTTGATGAAACAAATATTGGGTACTCATGAAACTTTTCTATGATAAATATATTTATAAATTTACATAGAATGTAACTATGTTATTCTTAGAGTATAACATGTGTAAATATAAGAGTTACTTTTCATTTCATATTATTTTTATTTTTGCAGTTTTTGATAAATCAATAATGGTTGAAATGGGAAAGCTTGGTGCTCTTGGTTGCAATTTAAATGGTTATGGATGCATAGGTGCGTCGACCACAGCTTATGGTTTGCTAGCAAGAGAAGTCGAACGTATAGATAGTGCTTATCGATCTGCCTTCAGTGTCCAATCATCTTTGGTTATGTATCCAATACATACTTATGGAAGTGAAGATCAGAAAAAAAAATATCTGCAATCACTAGGTTAACTATTCTCATACTCAACTATTTACTAAAAATTAAAATTGTTTTGAGTTTTCATTAATTTCCCTTAAAAAAAATTTATGAAAACTTGTCTTCTTCTTTGGACTTATGAAAATAATTAGTTTTTAGAATATATAGATAACCCTTTTTTATTAAATAATTCAGTTAGTGTTTTTTAATCATTGTACATTAACACTTTTGAAAATTTATCATAAATTAACTTCTCCTTTGTAATTTTTAACTTAAAATTTCATGATTAGTTTATTTAATTACTTATAAGTGGTTTTAATAGATAATAACAACAATAAATTTAACAATTAAATATGATCATTAATAATTTAAATTGTTATTTTGAATTATAATCCTTCCTGGAGGACTTTTAGTTTACAGAAATACAATGAAACTTGATCACTTCACGATATACATAAAATAAATTTACAGACACTCCTGCTCAAGATCTCAGGTTCAAATCTCACTAATGTCAAATAATTTTTCATCAACCATAAATCAACCCTGAGGTTGGGAGGTCCTCCTTGGACACACCCAGCCTCTATAAAGTGGCTACTCTTAACTAAATAATTAATTATGGGGAGAAATCTGGTGATTGAGCGTGATCCTGGCCCGATCACCGCCCTGCACAACTATTGCACTTCCTAACAAAGTACTGAACTCAAAACCTAATATGGAACATATGAAAAACATTGTAAGAGAAAGTATTGCTAACACAGAAAATTTTCTAATCCAATTTTTTTTTCTATGGAAATACATGTTCCAAGGGTCTCTTAATCCAAATAACAAAGACTCTCAAAACATTCTGTGTATGTGAACAGTCTAGCTCAGAAAATCATACGAAACTGAAATTACGTATTTGAAGTAGGTATATATATGCCTGAGATGCTGTTACACCTTTTTTATTGAAGTCAACTAACCGGAAATGGCACGTTATATCATTAAATTTTCAAGTGTGATTCCCATCTGGGATGATTAATTTTCATTTCTTGGCAGCTCTGAGAAATGAATCTTGACGTTCCCCATTGATACTAGTACCGTATCAGTATATTAATATAAAATTTAGTGATCTTTTCTATCAGATTAGTATTATCCTTATTCAAATATTATGAAAAGGCTTTTACACATGTTTGAATTAAACTCATATCGATATATAACTGAATAGTATTTAATATTGTGTGGGTATTGACCTCATTGGACTTAAGTGTTAAATTTTCAAAATTTCATCCTCTAAAGTACCTATAGTTTTCTTTAGCAGAAATAATGAAAAAAATTGACAATCAATTAAAGGAGAAAATGGAAGAAATATTTTCTCAGGTTAAAAACAAATTAATGAAAATAAGAGTAATATTATAGATGAATGGTCATTGGAAAAATGAAGATCTAATATACAAGGTTGTAGACGTTAATGGGACGGACTTATTATTGTAGTTATAAAAAGTAATTTTATTTTATTGAATAGGAAATGAACAATTTCATATAAAATATATGGAAAACTAATTGTTTTTTTTTTTTCAGCTTGATAAATTAAAAATAGAGAGTGCACAGAATTTTCATAACTTTTATCAACTAATTGTCTTACCTTTGTATTTTAAGTAATGCAATATCCTTAAGGTTTATTATCTTTTTAAAATATTAATTTCTACTGAAAGTGGTGTGATAAGTAAAAGTTGTGAGATGCATCGCATGAGATTTTTTTTAAAACTTATGTGACAATTATGTTTAAATTTAAGATACTTTTAGTCAATGTAATCATTTTATAAAGTGGCCTCCTTTAAATGTTGAGAGGCACGATTCATTCTATAATAAAAGTAAGAAAAATCATTAGAGTTATCCTTTTATGATTCTATAGAAGCACAATTTCATTTAACTAGATTATAGAGGGTAGACTATTGAGCATTTAACTTCTCATAAGTTTTATACTGTATTATAACATTTATTCTAAATATCTTTTCACACTTACTAAACAAATAAGTGTGAAATTATATTATAACAATTATAAAAACATATCTTGTATCAATTCAAAATGAAAGCCTCTTGTCTCTCAACTATTTTATTGACATGTTATCATTTTTGGCATCATTACAGGTTATAAATAGCATTAAACGGGGTGAAACAAACTAATTTCATTATTGCATATTGTAATAAAACCAAAAGAAGTAAAGATATATTTTTAATTTTTTTTTATACTCAAAACTTACACATTTAAAGTTGTGGTTTAAATTGCTTTCAAAATCATATCGGGTATGGCCCCCCTTGTCGAGGGGGAGAAATAAAAAAATCAACATTACTATTGTTTGTTTTATTCAGTTGGGTACTTACATAAATTTTAAATTTTTATTTGTTGGTGACAATTAAGTTATAACAATAAAAACGCAAAAAGGCATGAATTTTTCTGATCCATATTTGCAATGAGTTAAAGAAAAGTGGTGGGGACAGAGCTATGTCCCATGAGTCCATGGAGACTCAGCTGCATCATGTCTTGCCAGCGTCTAGCTCATTCCATTGGTTATCTTATACCTTTTAGCTTAGCTTCAAAACTTCCATCTAAAAAATATCATTCCGTTTTTTCTCTTACCCTGTTGTCTCTGAATAGAAATATTTAGTTTAAAATATATTTTATTAGCTTCTATTATTGCATGTTTGTAAAAGTAGGGCTATAGCATCGTGTTGGGTAGTTATATATGTCACATCATGGTGGAATCAAACCACACCCCAGTCCCCTTCATACCTCCAAGACGCCACTTTTATTTCAGATTTTTAACTTCCTTATATAAACATTTTTTTATAATATGAAACATGAAATCCTAATCTTATATAATACCCGATTAGACCTATGAAGATGTTGTGAGGAGAAAATATAAGGAATTGATGAAGTAAGCTCAAGAATATGAACTAATAATTTAATTGTTACTTCCAACTGAGCTTTAATTATCTGTGTATGTATGTATGTATTAATACAAGGTAGATAAAAAATAACTTAGCTATATCGCCTTTTACCCAAAGAAATGACATTTAAAGTTTTTTCTTACAATCTTCAATTCACTTTTTGTTTGTTCAATAATTATTTAAATATGTTATCACAATTTAAAAATGTTATCAATTTACATGTGTTATCTTATAACCTCGGTGTGACGCTCAATGGTATTTAAAAAATAAAGAATATATATATATATATATATGAAATAATTGTCATTTTTTTTTTTTTTTTGTAGCTGCTGGAACCACCATAGGTTGCTTTGGACTAACAGAACCAAATTTTGGAAGTGATGCTGGTGGAATGCAAACTAATTCTAAACTTGCAGAAAAAGACAAAGGTCATATTCTTAATGGCACTAAAACCTGGTAATAAAAATTGTTTTTGAGAACTTTTGTTAGAACATGCCATAAGTTTTGATTCTATATTTTATCAATTTCTTTTTAGTGTAAAAAAGATTTATGTGATGTTAAGTCAGCTAGTCTATTTGAACCTAACATTTTAAAATAG
Organism: Nezara viridula; assembly: GCA_928085145.1. Lineage (NCBI taxonomy): Eukaryota > Metazoa > Arthropoda > Insecta > Hemiptera > Pentatomidae > Nezara > Nezara viridula. The sequence continues at coordinate 119,058,737 of OV725078.1, forward strand.
GTTTAAGACATTTATTCTTGTCCTTTGGAAACATACATACATAATACATATTGCCCAACGTTTGTTGCATTCTAGGTAATAAAAAAAACGTCCATAAACTTCTATATTTTTTATTGAATGTAAGTTCAAAAATACTTTTAATTAAATAATTATGGAATAAAGTCTGGCAGTTTGATCAAATGACTTCCTTGCATGATCGTTGAGCAAGTAACAGCATTTACTTACTAAGGACTGAACCTAAGACCCTTCATGGATTTTTATTGATACTTTTTTTTCTGTCTTTTTACTGTCATGGCTAGTGAAATAACTTTTATTGTATTAATAATAATTTACTGAATAAATTTAAGAATTCAATTATATGAGTATCAGGCTAACAGGTTAATTAAACCATTCAGATTTAGGTTAGCTTGTTTATTTAATAACTTGTAATTTTTATTTAATATTTTAGGATCACTAATGCTCCTATTGCTGACATATTTATTGTTTGGGCTAGAAGTTTAGATGATAAGAGGGTCCGTGGTTTTATTCTTGAAAGAGGCATGGAAGGCTTAAGTACAACAAAAATAAGTGGTAAATTTTCCTTAAGAGCCTCTGATACAGGAATGATCCATATGGACAATGTTTTTGTACCTGAAACACATGTTCTACCTAATGCTTTAGGCATGTCTGTAAGTATAAAAATAGGTTTAAATTGTGTTTCAAAACTTAACATCTTGTTTAGCATTAATATATCTTGGCTCACTCATTTATTATAGTCTGATTGTTAAGGCTAAAATCTTATTATGAATAATTATATGTACTAATCAGATCTAGAATAAGTTAGTGAGACAAGGAGTAATCATAAATAATTATACAATAAAGCAGAAAAAATTAATATAGAGGCATGTAAGCTCCAATTGAATCTATTTCATGAGTCACAACCAATGTCTCGTAGAACTACCAAAATGTTATGATAGTTGGTAGTTTTATATCTAAGTCAAAATAACACAAGTTGATGTTTCTACATTCATTCATTACGTTCATTTTTAACAAAGTGATATAGATGTTTCTTATATCCTTTTGCTCCTTCAGGTTTTCCAAATCTTCTACCTTCCTTCTCTCCCATGCCCTCTTGTTTCCCCTGTGGATATTTTTTTCCTCTTTCCGCTTCTTTCTATATTCGATCATATGCCGGTAGGCTTCAATTTTATCTAAGGTGGCTTTTCTACACTCTTCATCTTACCAATTAGTTCTTCGGGTTATTTCTTCCTTACCCAAAACCTCCAGGGCTACCGATATTAAATTGTTTTTACAGCCTTCCCACATTTGGTCGATGTTATTTTCTTCAACATGTGTTGGTCTTCGCATGTGTCCATCAAGAGTGTGATCAAAAGCTTCCAGTCTTGGTCTTGGTCTTGCAACAGTTACGCGGCCTTGGTCTTGGTTTTGCAAAGTGCATGGCCAAGACCGATTTTGGGCAACACTAGTAGTTTGTAAAGAAGTACAGTTTTTCTTGTTAATAATCATGAAATTACGTATTATTTATAGTGTTTGCTTTTTATTTAAATTTATAACTATTTCTTTGCTGCCATTTACCCTTAAATTAAAGTCCCCATTAATTAAAATAAGCATTCTTGATTAAATTGAAACAACTTATAAAAATATTCGAATGCATGCATATATTGCCAGATATTCTAAATATTGCACTAATTCGGATAGATAGGTAATATACTTAAAAATAGAATATTAAGTTAATGTTGTGATACAAGTTGATTAAGCAGTTATCTTGAGTTTTTCTTATCTAACTTGTAGTGCTTATAGCGGTAGATTCAGCGATAACGTTATAACGTATACATCCTTAGGAATCATCAATATTTAGTGTTGTGTCTTTGAGTTTGATAGTATTGTTCCTAGTTAATCTTTCCGTCTTAACATTCCTTACATTTGATATGCATGCTCGGAGCCTGGCCACTACCAAATAATGATCCGAATCCACATTCACGCCCCTAAAAGTTCTCACATTAAGAAGCTTACTTTTATGTCTAGAGCTTATCAGAACATGATCAATTTGATTTGCAGTCCTGCCATCAGGAGGAGATATCCATGTAGCCTTATGGATTTGTTTTGACCTGAATAGTGTTTTGTTTTGACCCACAGTCAATCCTAAGGATGCAGCAAAAGTAACAACCTTGATCCATTATCACGGGTTTCATCATGCAGGCTATGAGATCCTATTACCAGGTGAAGTGATTGCTCTTTACCTGATTTGAGCATTGAATTCCCCCAAGGAATAGGTTTATATCATGTTGGGAGCACTTCACAACTACTTTTTCTAGTTCTTCATAAAAAAGAATCCTTTTCATTATCCTCACTGACTTTTGTCGGTGCATATACACTAAAAATGCAGGGCACAGGGCTTAAAATCGATTACCTGATGCTTTATTCGTTTGCTCATGATAATACCAGTTCCTAGAACGTGTTGCTTTTCATGGCAGCTGTAGTAGACAGTTTCTTTTCTTCTTTCTGGTATGTCTGTTTCTAACCATCTCACTTTCTGAATAGCTGTTATGTCAACCTTATATTTTCTGATTTGTTCTAGAAGTATGTTTAAGGCTCCTGATCTATACAGGGATAATACATTCCATGTTGTAGTTTTAATTTCGTTAGCCAGTAGACATTTTTCAAGTTGTAACCGTTTAGACAATCCAGCTTTTCTTTGTTCATCTTGAGGTTTCATAATAGAATTATTTAGGGTGAGTAGGTGATTGGCCTAAAGCACCAAGCCCGGTGGTAGGGCTGCTACCTCGTAGCATACGAACTTGCTGCCCCATCCGAGGTGACCTCTTAGGGGAGGTAACCCTGAGGTGTGTACTGTACATGTGCGCTTGTGTTATAGTGTACTGTTCTGGTGAGTTTGTATGCTATACCGAGCTGTGGTAACCAATGGAGGCACTGCTCCCCAAGTGTCTGCATGCAACAGATACCCCTTGCAGGTATAATATATAAGTACTGTACCTAATAGTGAGACATGAAACTATATGTAAATATTATAAGTTTTAAAATTTTAATACAAGAGGATAATGGACTGTGTAATAAAATAGGAAAAAATTCAATACATTATACCAATATATCTAAATAGTGAAAAATAAAATTAATAATTAACAAATAGAAAATAAGTAATATGTAGGATGTATAACATTTTTATAGGAAGTTATGATGTAACAGTTACAAAGGGCCTTAAATAAATTCCCGCTATTCTCTAACAGATGGCAGTACCAATACTATGTGCATTTCATTTCAGAAGGTAAAGATGGTAAATTTTCCAAGAACTACTGTCGGTCAACTTGGACTTCAGTGCATGTTAGTTACCCACAGTGTAAACAATGTTCTTTTTTGTAGCTCTAAAAATGTCAAGTTTTGTACCCAGTAAAGATTATTTGCAGGGAATTTAAGTAGTAGATGATATTAATATATTTTTCAGTTGTAAAATAACATAATGTTTTAATATGTAATTGTATCCCTGATGATGCCAGCAGTGGCGAAAATTTAGATAATTGTAATATAAATTATTTTATTCATTGAGAGTATAAAGATCTAATTTCTATGTATAATAATAATAATAATCTTTTATTTATTCTGGGATGAGTCCCTATAGAATAATTAACAAGGACAGAAATGTGGGATTTTAAGCCTCAAAGATATATAAATATATTTACAAAGTAATCTAATTGATATAATAGAAAAAAATATATAAGTTATCTTCTAACTTAAATCGATTAAGAAAAAAAAATGAAAGAAACGAAATGAAAAATAATTAAAAATAAACTAATAATATATATACTGTGGAAGCAGCGGGCATTCAAATGTAAACAGCCAATTCTGCACAACTGAATCCATAGGCACTGAACTTATTTTAAAATGTTAAAGTAATGAAATCTATTAAGGATAAATATGTGTGAAAAATGAAGAAAATTTATATATTGAAAAGGTAAAAAAATCGTCAGCGTAAATATATTCGAGGTATAATATTTATTTTGTCATTTGCGGACGTTTCGACCTGAAGTTCAGGCCATCATCAGGGCTAAGAAAAGAACCAGATAACAAGGTATGAGAAACATAAAAATTACAGTAAAATGAAGTTGTTAGAATTATGACATTAGTAAGAACAAGAGACAAATAATAATACCAGGTACAAAGATATGAATATTTCCATTTTGATCATTCCATTAAAATTTTCTTCTAACTTAACCCTAGCATGGATCGAATGAATTTATAATTCAGTATATTATGGAGGACCAATAAGACAACTTGGTTAGGTTCTACTGCACCCCGGAGGCCTTTAAATCTGTCCAATTAGTGTGAAATTCGCACCAGCGAAATAGAGACAAGACAGGCTTTCCTAATAGCTTATATTACGAAGAGGCAAGGCTGTATCATTCCTACGTCATTAAATTTTGTCAACCTACTTCTTTTTTTTTTTTTTATTCAATTAAATAAATCTTCAAGAAAAAATAAATCTTCCTTAATCTCGACTTCCATTAATTCTCCACAACCCATTTCAGCCCCTATATACAGATCTCTACCGTATATTCCTAACCTTTCGGACAACATCAACAAAGTTTTACGATCTACTAACCCAAACTTACGTCTTGCATTCAAATCTCACAACACACTCTCTAAATTATACACATCCTTAAAAGATCCTGTTCCTCTCTCACACTGCTCTCATATCATTTTCCATATTCCATGTTCTACCCCCAATTGTTTTTCATCCTATATTGGTGAAACCAAAAATCTCCTAAAAGACCGCATCACCTAACATAAATACTCTGTATCCTCTCATAATTTTACCGCCTCCAAATTATCCGAACATTCTCTCTCCCTCAATCATACATTTGATTTCGACAAAACATCCATCCTTGCCACAGTTCTTAACCATGATAAACGACTCATTTCTGAAACCCTCCACATCCAGCTTCAACCAAAGACAGTGAATTTAAAAATGGACAAACAGAACTTATCTTTAGCCTATTCCCAAATTCTGAATTCATTAAAACATCCATAGTTATCCTTTCCTTTTCGCTGACAACTTTCTTATCTATCTATATATATGTGTGTGTATGTATGTGGATGTGTATATATGTGTGTGTGTGTATATATGTATGTATATGTATATATATATATATATAATATATATATATATATATATATATATATATATATATATATATATATATATATATATATATATATATATATATGTATGTATATGTGTGTGTGTATATATATATTTATATGATATGTATTAATTTCAATTTTTCTCCATTATTACTCAACAGTTATTTTCTTTGTTTTATTGCCTATCCAGAATTTCTATCAACTATATAAATGTATTACAAATTTAGTTATAATTTATAAATTATTTATTTATTATAAATTTATTTTATTTTATAACCTCTTTCTATCAACTTTCGTTTTATTCCTTAATATTTATGAATAATATATCTCTCGTTCTTATTTACGCTTCCGGTACTTTAGTTCAAACTTCGTCAGAAAACCGTTGGAGATGACGCCACTATTACATCCTTTCCATCCACCCCTCCCCCCACCTTCAATAACACGAGCATTGCATCTTCTACCTTAGAGCAGTCAGGTGTGTTATCTCTTCTCTTACTTATTCTCTTTCTTATTTCAACCTTCTCAGTTTCTTTCCTCCTTCCTTTCATTCCTTTTCTCTGTTTTAACTCTTTATTATATCATACTTTGTCTGTACATATTGATAGATTTTACAACATCTCAGTTTTCTATCTAAATATTCTAATCACTATATCTTAATTTTACTATTTATTTCCATTTCTTATATAACTTCATATTTTTCTGTTTTACATTTTATTCTAAGATTCCCTTTACAATACTTATGTCACCTTTTTAACTATGTTTACTTCATCATTCCACACTTTGTACCTGTTATTATTATTTGTCTCTTGTTCTTACTATTGTCATTATTATAACAACTTCATTTTACTGTAATTTTTATGTTTCTCATACCTTGTTATCTGGTTCTTTTCTTAGCCCTGATGACCGCCTGAACTTCAGATCGAAACGTCAGCAAATGACAAAATAAATATTACACCTCGAATATATATTGAAAATTATGATAAATGAAATAATACATGCAAAAAAATAAATGATAGAATAAATTAATAATATTTCTCCTAATGCAAATTATAATAATAAAATAATGAGGAAAACAAATTTACTTTAAATCATTAAACAAAAAGGAAAACAATCTGAAACTGAGAAATTGTATTTAACATATTTATGAATATGATTTAATTAATTATTATTATTTAGTAAAGTGAATTTAATTTAAATTTTAAATTAATTGACTGATTAAAAATGGTACAGAAACATTTATATCAATGTAAATAAATTTAAATTAATATTTTTACATAATAAAAAGAAAAATGGTGGAACCGCTATTGAACTGGGCACCCTCACCATATAAGGATAGTACGCTAGCCACTACACTATGACAATGCCTATTAAATTAGGCATGAAGTACTGTACATGTACAAGTGCAACCTCAATGTGTGTTTTAAGTTATGAAAACAATGTTGTTTTTTTCACTTAATAAAACTGTTAGGTCAGTAATGTTTTTTACAGGGCGCCACTCACCTTATTAATTTTCTTAAATTAAAATAAAATATAGCCTCCAGCTGGCCGGTCATATTACTGTGTTTTAATGTCACTGGTGCAGCTGACAGGAGTCCTGGTGCAGGATAATGATGTCCCAGATGTGGGAAGTAGCCGTCACAACTTGGGGTGATGAAATCAATAGGTTTGCCAGAAGAAATTGTGGCGGGAGGGAGAACCTCATGGAGGCAGTGTTATACTTGTTGCTTCCAGCAGCCATACTGAATTTCCAATGTTTTCTTTTTGCGCTAGTGGAATTATGTGATACGACGAGAGCCAGATAGTCTCCGGAAGTTGCCGAAAACATCATCGCTGGGACGTCTCGTAGTGAATGGAATATTTAGGACTTTTACATATAATATTCAATGATGTGATTATGCAAAGAAAAGGTTCGCCATATGGAATGATGTGGAACCAAAATTAAATGAAATAAAAAAATATATGTGACATTTATAAACAAAATAAAAATAACCCCCCTCCCATATTATGATATGGTGATAAAAATAAATAAAATTATTCATGTTGGTCTCAACATATGCTTATTTACAGAAATTTCTATTCACAATTTTATAGGGACTGGATGGAAAGGAAGTTATTGAATAGGCGGAATTTAAAAGTAGGGAGATTATTGGAGCGACGATATAGGAAGGGATGGAGTTCCATAGGGATGAGGATCGAATAATAAAAGATCTCTTAAAAGCAGCGGTTCAATGGGCCATTATATATAAATCTGAAGACAGGGAACGGGTATTGCAGTAGTGAACAGAGGATTTAAATTGAAGAGCCTCGGAGATATATGAGGGGCGGTGGGAGTGAATGATTTAAAAGAGGAAGGATGCCAGGAAATACTTACGACGGTAGGAAGGATAAAGCCACTTCAGCTCTTCATAAAAACAGGAAACAGGGGCGTCCCTCGGGATCCAGAAGATGAATCGTACGAAGCAATTTATCAAACGTTTTAGTTTCGCTTTGAGATCCCCAGAGATGCCTCTATAAACTGTACAACAATATTCAAAGTGGGGAAATATTCAGGAGATGACCAGGAGTCTATGGGTTTCAAAAGGAAAAAGGTGACGGAGGCTATTTAGATGGTTTAAGGTGGAAAAGGTATGGCAGGAGATAATGGGTACATGTTTTTTCCAGGAAAGTGTTTGATCAAAGATTATCCAAGGTTTTTGATGGTGGGTTAAAATTTGATGTGTTTACCATATAGAAACAGGGTTAGAATGTTAGGAACAGTTTTGAGGAGGTGATTGGAGCCTATTAGGATTGCCTTGTTCTTTTCCGCATTCAACTTCAGCTTGTAAGCTTACTTGAGGCCGGAACTGGAAGAGAAGCCTAAGAAGATCAATCCATTTATTACAGTTGTGAAAAAAAATTATTTTGTTATACTGGAGTGAAGTTCTTTTATTTAGTTGTCCTAAAGGCCTCACAATTGAATAATAACAAATCAGGTGAGACAATTCAAGTGTATTTACTCTTTCTCACATTTAAAAATTATATATTCTTATTATTTCTTATCACAAAAACATTAGGTTCCCAAATTTCCAACAACAGTAAACACTCTCAAAAAGTTTATATCCAGTGCCGGGGTTTTGTTTTAAGAAAATTAAATTCACGAGTGTGAAAAACCTAGATCCCGGACAAAACGGAAGGCTATTTACAATTGCCGCCCAAACAGGCTATTTACAATTGCCCCCGAACAAGGTTATTTGCAATTGGCGTCCTTTAGGTAATTTACACAACACTGAGTCACATGTTGTGAAACCAGTAAAAACCTACCTGGAAATGCTTGAATGGGAAGTCCTACCCCACATGCCATATTCACCAGATATAGCACCTTCTGATTATAACTTATCTTATTCAATGGCACATGGACTGGCTGAGTAGCACGTCTACTTTATGAAGTTACTAAGTAATGGGTAGATTCTTGAATAACCTTAAAAGACTAGTCGTTTTTCCGACATAGAATTCATATGCTGCCAGAATGATGGGAGAAAATAGTGGCTAGTGATGTGCAATACTTTGAGTGACATGTTTTTTGCCGCTTACTTTAAATAAAACATTAATTTTCACAAAAAAAAAACTGCAAGAACTTATTCCTAATAATAAACACTGAAATAACAAAGAAACAAAATGCAATGTAAAGTAATATAAATAAATTAGATAAATAAGTAGCAAATAAAAATAAATAAGATGTATTAGTTTCAAGTTGATGTCATAATATGTTCTATAGAAATGAAATTCATTCGCTTATTTATGCTAAGTGTGAGGACTGTAACACTAGTGTGCATTTTACGGGAGGTATTCACTGCAATGTCAAGTTTATAATTTTGCTGACATTCATTAAAGTTTGATATGGGGGGCAGCTATCCTAATGCAAATATATGAGATCACCGAAGACCGCTTGTTTATTGGATTCTTGTTGAGAGAATTCAGTTTGTCTTAAAACAAATATCCACCAATGAAACTGAACAATACCTGTATATATTTAATATTCACCAGAACTCTTATATCTGGTATGCTTTTTATATCATTGGCCTTTGATTAATAAAACTATAACTCTTTTACAATTTTATTTTATTTCTGATCTGGGTAACAAGAAAATGTTTTTATCATAAATAAAACAGAAATCTGAAGGACTTCTTACTGTTCTAGGATGATTACAGCAACTGTTTAAGAAAAAAAATCTCTTTAATGTTAATGTATTCTCATTCAACATACAAATGCCTTAACTAAACCCCACTTTTTCTTTCTTTCTTTTTTATCCCTCTCTGTTTACTTCTTTTTGCTATTTTCATATTTACTTATAGCAACTGCTTTTATTTTATTTCTTATGATGCCAAATTTTATTTTATTCTCATTTGCATCTTTTATCTTTCTTACTTCTTACCATGACAGTAGAATCGTTGTACCTCTATCCCCATACTGTTTTAAATTACCAAACCCTAGCATTAGCCAGATATTTGTTAGGATGGGTATGGTAAAACTCCATGAAACAAATTTTATTATTTCTGGTACCAAAAAAAAAAGGTTACCAAATTCGAAATTATTGAAACTGGCTTTGGTTTCAGCACTACATAAACATGGCATCAATCCCAACCCCTGGAAAGAGCTAAAGAATAGCTCAGACTTCGATCATCCTAGGACTGTACTTCTGAGGTAATTAACATACTTAAGGCACATGACAATGCAGGTATTGTTAATATATTTATTGCAAATTTCTTTAGGCTTTACAGACCTAGATTTTTGGTTGCGTGAACCAGCTTACTCCATCTATGCCTATCTTGAGCTATTGCTTTTCAGTTTGATGCATGGAATTCTTCAGCATGTTTATTGATTCTATTTATCTATCTGGTTTTTGACCTCCTAAATGGTCTGTTGCCAATTCTTTCTCCTCCATGCATTAGTTTTCACTCAAGTTATTATGCAGAGGATTTTTCTCTCAAATATATCAATACTTCTTTCTAGTGTGCTGGTTAGTGTCCAGGAGTCGCATCTCCTCCGCCCTAATACCTGTTAACAATTCACTGAAAGGACCCTGTAAAACTATCTACCCCAATAATGTACAACAATATGGTCATCATATTTTGTTTTGCAATATAAACAGCTTAAAAAATTTATTTAAATTTACACTAGAAGAATGTGATACTATAAGGCAATATCTCTTATTGTGTTTCGTGGAGACTTGGGTGATTGATGATAATTTCTCTATACCTCCATGGTTGCATGATTATACACATTTTAGCAGTAAAGCTTTCAAAGTAAACACAATAGGGCGTGGCAGCGGTGGTTTGCTAACCCTAGTTCATAGCTCAATTACTGCAGGAACAAGTATTGTATATGTCAACCGATACTGGCTTTTTGTCAATATTAAAATCAATGACAAATTATTAACAATTGGAAACATTTACTTGCCCCCTATATGTGTTATGGATACAATACTGGAAGATCTATCTAATACTATTACGGAATTACTACTCAATTATTCAGACACTTGCTTGTTTATCAATGGTGATTTTAACAGTCATGTAGGTGACCTGAATTGCTTGGATGAAGAAATGTTGTACAACTCAAATCTATATGCTCTAAGGACAAACAGCCATAAACATGTTAACAGATGAAGAAAACAATTAGTGGAAGCGATTGAATCATTAGGTCTCACACTATGTAACGACAGGACCCTCTCTGTCAGACCCAGAAAGTTTACATTTATGTCTAACGTTGGTAAAAGCATTATTGATCTGGTGTGGATCAACGATATGGCACTCGAGATTTTAGGTGATATGGAAGTTATAGCCATGTCTGATTTTCTGGACCATTTAGCTTGTGCTACTTCCATGAAACCACATGTATGCTTACCAAAATTATCTACCCAGAGGTCTAAATCCAAACTTTTCTTACTTTTTAAAAAAGGTAATAGAAGCGATACTGATAATTATAGAGGTATATTCTTACTGAACATGATGGCTAAATTATTTACCAGCATCATTGCAAGGAGAATAATGCTATGGGCGGTCTCTCAGAATCTAATACCCGAAGAGCAAGCAGGATTCAGAAAGAAGAGGCTGCATTGATCATATCTTCACCATTTCAGCACTAATCGGAATAACGTTCAAAACTGAAGGAAGATATCTATATGCCACTTTCATCGATCTCAAAAAAGCTTTTGACTAAATTAATCACGGACTTTTATGGAGGAAGCTTATAACCTTAGGAGTTGAAGGAAAAATCAACAAAATTATTAAAATGCTGTATAATAATACCTCAATCCAAATTTCAGTTAATGGACAACTTTTGGATGATATTGATATTACCTTAGGACTTTTACAAGGCGAAAGTCTGAGCCCAACATAATTTTTCTTATTTATCTCTGACATAGTTAAATACAAAAGCATAGATACCTTACACGAGGTAACAATGCTCCTTCCAGCTGATGGACGTCATCAGTAGCATCTGCGAGAGTCATAGACATACTAAAAAAAGGGAAAAGTGACTCCTGGGAAACTAGAAATGTGTTATTTGACTCCATGGTTTCATGAATATTGCTTTATGCTTCTGAAGTATGGAGCCCCAATTATCTTGAGGCAATCGAAACGGTACAACTTAAATTTTTAAAGCAACTGTTTGGTTGGCTCAGGAATACCCCAAACTATATAGTTCGCCTCGAAACAGGAAGAAAACCATTAAGCATGAAAGTGACAAAAAAGATGACAAGTCTGTGGACCAAGCCTGGGTTCATGCCAGAAGAGCGACTCCCAAAACTCTGTTTTAATATACTTAAATCATTAGACAAGGATAAGCCTGACATACACTTCAATTGGGTGTCTCAATTTAGAGCAATAGCCGAGCTTAATGCCTTTGCAGAAGTTTTCTGTTCACCACACAGACTTCTTCGATACAAATATGACATCCCGGAAAAAGCACACAACCATTATTTCTCAGTAGACATACTAAGAGCTCTAAACTCAACTACCTACCCATTATACAGGATACTATGCAGTTACAATGCTTCCGATCCCTAATCGTACCTTACATTCAAAATCCATAAAAAAAATTGAGATGTGTCAGTCAATTAAGAGTTGCAAACCCAGAACATATGCAAAAAACAGAACTTTTTTTTTGAGTCTCAAAAAACTTGTAATCATGCAGTCAATTTATCTATAATAGTCTACATCACATTCTCCTTCACTGCCCAGCATACAATAATTATAGACAAACATTCCTTCAAAACTTCATCTCAGAATCTTCTGATAACCACAACATTGAAACCATATTGAATATTGATTGTATAGATAAGTTAAATAAAGTTTACTATTATATGATGGGAGTACACAAAATTGTTGGTCATAGCCTATGTTCTATGAAGTTTTTGTTTTTAGTCTATCTTATAAGTAATATTTTGTTTATATATATAAATATTTTTATTTTTTATTATTTCTACCATAGTAACAGGTTCATATAACTATTATTATGCAGTAATCGTTTTTTGTTTTTAATTTCTATTGTTATTCATGTTTGGTAAAACACATTCTAAACGTAAAATATTGTAAATTTTATTTATTTTTAAATATGTATATAACTTGTAAAACCATATTATTCTACAATAGCCAAGCTAGGCTCTATTTGTATGGGGACCCCCCCCCAAAAAAAAAAAAACAAATAAATTTCTATCTAGCTATATTTTATTTTATCTTCATTTATTTGTTGGTTGATTAGCTCTATTATCTTTTCAGAGTCTTAGCTTTTTCTTCTTATTCAATAATCTCTTCTACCTTTTGGTGTAGAGATCAGAGTCTTAGTGAGTCTCTCAATCTCCTCTTTATTGCTTCCAAGAACTGGTATTTCATCTGCATACCTTAAGATTTTATGATTGATCTGACATGCACCCCTCCATTTTCACTTGTATGTTCTTATCTTATCACCTCCTACTACTCAGTTAAACAGTAGTGCCAAAAATCCATCTCCACTAACCAGTTTAAACTTTGAAGGCTTCAAATACCTCTCTTTGTGTCATGACTTGACATTTAGGATTATTTATACACACCTGTATCAATCTCACCAATTTTCTGTGAACCCCTGGGGGGTTATGGCTTAGTCATTATCTTCCAAAGACAGTTTGCAAAGAATTATAAGGTGATTTTAAATCAACAAATAAGCTGAGCTACTTCACATCATTTTTTTAGCATCTATTTTAGATAAAGATCTGGTCTAGCAGCATGCTACCTTCCTGTTCTGAATGCTGCTCAGTGGTTTTGTCAATATTTTTGTAATACAGATATAACCGGGCTTAGCAGGATATTATCTTCATCTTATTGGGAACCGAAAGCAGTGTTATGCCATTATAGTCACCACACTCATGGATTGAGTCCATCTTCAGGATATAGCAAATTAGGGCTGTGTTCCAAGCCTCTGGTATTGTTTCCTCCTTTCATGTTTTCTAGATTAGCTGTAATAGCTTGGCTCTTAGTTAAACGGTATACCAAAAACATAAGTCTATTTTTGTATTTTTACTTTCACTTACCTATTTTTATATACAATTATTATTATTGTTATGAAATGACTATGGTAATAATAAAATCAAATAATTTACATCTTATTCACTGTTTTTGTATAGGCTCCATTTAGTTGCCTCACATCTGCAAGGTTAGGTATTGCTTGGGGAGCTATTGGAGCAGCAGAGTTTTGTTTTGAAACTGCAAGAAGATATGCAATGGATCGACCACAATTTAAAAAACCTCTTGCGGCAAACCAGTTAATTCAGAAGAAACTAGCTGATATGCTTACTGAGATTTCACTTGCTTTAATATCTTGTCTTCATGTGTCACGACTAAAAGACAAAAATTTGTGAGTAAAAGCTTTTTCTTTTAATTATAAGTTATAATATATTGTTTGTGGGACAATGCTATGGATATATTTTAATATTAAAAAGGAACTTTAAAAATACTATTATTTTAATCATATGCTGAATGAATTAACAAATCAAAACATAAATAATGTATATTTTTCATTTTCTTAATTTTGTATTGCATATTTTCGTATTTTTAAAGTTTTTCCACCATAGAGTGCAGCAAAATAGTTTTTCCTACATTTTCACCTTAGTTGGTGGTGCATAATGTTTTAAGATGTGGAGTACCAGAATTTAAAAAAAAAATTATTTTTGTGTAAGTGATTATCTACATACGTGTATAAAAAGAAGGTTTTTCAGCAGATATTGAAATTCAGAAGTCTTCATCTTCCCTTCTAAATTGACAACTTTCAATGTTAAATCAAGGCGTAGGAAGGATAGCAAAATCTCAAATGAGCTCAGAACTTTTATCCCATCAGAGTCTTAGACTAACTGTTTACAAATTTTAAGCAGCGCTGCAAATCACCAAAGATGAAATGATCCAGCAATTAACTTGAAAATACCCATTTTCCTCAGAAATACCCGTCAATACTACTATAACTATATGTATTTTTTCTTTTGTAACTGTTATTCTAAGGGGACATCATCCCAGAGTAAAGTTTATTTTCTATTTCTAACTAATACCTGTTTTCTGACAATTTAATTTTATAAATAAAATTTCATTATTTGGTAATAATTCAATTAGTTAGTTACTACTTTGTTTTTTAAAACAATTTCCACCTTTCATTAGGTTACTCATATATATAGCTGTTTTTGTATTGAGATATTTTGTTGATTTTTACTATTATTCTTGTTTTTAAGATTGAATTCACAAATGGTTTCAATGCTGAAACGGAATTCCTGTGGTAAAGCTCTGGATATTGCTAGGGCTAGTCGTGATATTTTAGGTGCCAATGGAATAAGTGATGAGTATAATGTGATTCGTCATGTTATGAATTTAGAAGCAGTTAATACATATGAAGGTAAGACATTATTTTTATAAATATCTGTATTGTGTTTTTATGTTTCTTTTAATTAGGGTTTGAAATCTATAATTAAAAAAATCAAAATCAAATCTGATCAAAATTTTCATCTGGAATTTTTAAAAATCATACCATAATTTTTATTAAGAACAATTTTTATTTTTGATCATAAATGATAAAAATCATAATCTAATTATTTTTTAACATAATTTTTTTGTAATACTTCTGATATATTTTGAGCCTGGAGTTGTGTAGGTGGAGAATGTTGTCAACTATTAGCAAAAGAACATCTTTATTTCCGAAATCCATTAGACATTTTAGTTTACAAAAAACAATATATATATATATATATATATATATTAAAAGGTTATATTACTAGTTAAAATAAAGAGATATTACATTTTGGTGCTCAACTATGTGTGACCTTATTCTTTAAAAAATAGGTCACAACAATCAGATCACAACTCACATAAACAATTTGCTTTAATTGTATACTGTTTTATTAATGATTTTTGAGTAATATGAAGAATAACCAGAGAGAGAGAGAGAGAGATGATGGAAGGTAGAGAGAGAGACCTTAATAATAGAATCCTTGGGAAATCAAACGAGGATGTTGTTATTGTAGAAAATTAGGAAGAATCAGTTATACAAAGCCTACTTGATGAAAATAGATGATCCGAAAATTCTAACAGTAGTTGTGCGGGAAGTTAAAGTCTATCAGGATTAAATGTAGTTCATGAGTTTAGTGAAAATAATGTGGAGGGGGAAAAATTAAATATAAGTAGTAGAAAAAATTTGAATTTTACTGATACTAATAATATGTTTCAACAATTAATGGCCATGCTTCATAAATTAGAATCCAATAATAACAGAAAATTTTGAAACAAGATTGTGATAACCTAGGAACCCAAATTATTTAAAATATAATTGAAGTTCAAGAAACTATCCTGGGAGCACGGGCGGATCTGCGGGGGAGGGAGGCTTTCGGGCTGAAGCCCCCTCCCCCCCGCCCCCCAAAATGCCAAAATATAACCATGTTTTATCGAAAAAAATATTTAAAAAGTATCACTTAAAGTATTATTGTTCGTGTAATTACACTTTAAAGGGCTTTAGGAATCACTTAAACACCATTCCATACAGGCAGTTACCTAAGTAATTATCATTATTTTTATGAAAAAAAAACTTTCGGGCTGAAGCCCCCCCCCCAAAAAAATTAAATCCTGGATCCGCTAGTGCCTGGGGGGGAAAACTTCCTTTGGTCACTTAGGAAGTGATGAGAAGCAATCTGTTACTGAAGAGCTGAGCACAATCAATTCTCCGATTGATAATGGATCGGAAAATATCTTAAGAAAGGAGAAAGAAATGCTTGAAGAAAAATTAGTGACAGCAGAAGTCTCAGTAGAATCTCATAAAGTTAATCTTATAGATACCAAGAAAAAACTTCTCAAGTTTCAAATCGAGTTCAAAGGAGTAAAATCCAGCAGAGAAAAGATGGTCATTATTTTCGTCCAGAAATTCTTTTAATTCCAGGAAAGACAACTCTACGATTCAAAGATGAGTTAGGAAAGTTCTGTGACTAGAGTAAGGAAAAAACAAAATGATATGAAGAATCGTTCCAAGGACTCACTAAGTATAATTTTGACTGTGGTGGATTACCCGTTATCCTGGATCATGGTAGGGGGCAGGCCGCTTATTATGTTATAGTGAGACATGGTAATCTTTATCTTATTCCAGAGGATAAAAAAGGATTTTTTAACTTAGCATCCCTTTCGTAAACGAGCTAAAAGGTCTTGATGAAACCATCTTAGGTTACCCGATCTGGATAACTTGTAAATAGTATAATTAGGTTGTTGGTTATGATACATAAATAGTTATGATTTGGATTAGTTAGGAACTAAAAACTAGTTAAGATGTAACTCAGATGTAATCTTTAAAAAAAATTTGTTTGTATTGAGTGAGTAATGTGCAAATGTTTCAGTATTCGCCTAAATTTAATTTAAAACAAAAAATTATTTTACTTAATTTTTTTTTAATCCGGAAATGGTGAGAAATATAATATACACCTTTATGGGAAGTTGGTAAAAATGATTTAGTAAATAAATGTTGAACAGTTTAAAGTCAAGCTAATCAATTTCTGCTAATGCCAGGATGTTTAAATTTGAAAACTAGTTTCACTAGTTCAGGGAAAAGAAAATGGCTGCTCTGTAGTTTCCTCAAAAAGGAGAGCGACAAAGAATTTTTGTTTTGTTAGGGACACTTGTTTGGTGTTACAAGAGGGTGTATGTCCCAGGGAGGTTGAGTTGAGTTGATGAAAGTATTACCATTTTGGAAGTTGTGTTTAGCAGAACATTGAAAAGTGTTTAAAGACAAATAAATTCAGTGCCGTAAAGGAGGAAACAGTATATATAGAAAAAAGGTTAGCTTGCCAATCCATACTTGACTTCGTTTTAAAATCAAACAGTGTTTAGTGTAGTAAATATTAGTCTATCTGAGTCTTTTGATCTGAGTGTCAGTAACTCATACCTTGAGATAAAATAATTATAAAGTTCAGTTTAATATATCAATATTCTTATAATTTTGTTTATTATTTAACAACCTCTTATTTATTTTGGAAGTATCCCAACAGTATGAAGTGAGCTTCTGAGGCTATATTATTAGTTAAAATAAAGAGATATTACAATATACACACACACACATATATATATATATATATATATATAAAATGTTGTGCAGGGACCATGTGCACAATTAAAGTTATTTCAGAAATATAATATTAAAAATGTGTAAATTAATAATGTAAACATACATATTAATATTTAATTTAATTTGTGTTTGAAAGTTGATTTGTATTTTCTGATCACAAAAACATTGTATTATTATTTATGTAAAACCATATCATTCAGTGAGTGATCATTAATCAAATCAATATACATTAAAGATCAATTTAAATTTATATATATTAATCAGGCCTGATTTTTAAATTAAAAATCAATCAAATATAATAATTATTACATTTATGGAAAAAATAATTATCAATTGCAAACCTTGCTTTTAATCTTAGTAAGGTTGAGGTGTACTCCTAAGAATTTCTGAAACTATAAGGCTGAGTTTAAATCAAAACACCTTAATCAATTTAGTTGTACTGATTCATATGAATTTGAAGAAATTTGTCGGGAGTTAACAATCGAACCAATTATATTAGTTCTTACAAAAGTATTTTCACTCGAAGGTTTTTTCAATTTTCTTTTGTCTTCATTTTGAATTAATTTCAGTTGATTATTTTCCCCATGAAGGATTGTGAAAAAATAATTAACTGTTCTTTTAAATCAGAAAAGTTAGTAGAATGACAACTGAGGTATCACAAGTCAAAAATTAAAAAAACATTGTGTTATGGTCACATTAAAAATAAAATTCATGACTGTTTGTCTAAAATGAAATCAAACCTACTTATATTAAATCCTAACTTTTCTTCTATTCCTCTAAAACTAAAGCAAACATTGCTACAATTTCCAAAACGTATAACCACACATTTAGTATAACTTTTTCTTACTATGAATGATGTAATGCAACCTCAGTCTACTTAGGAAGTTAGGTTTTATATGTATTCTTTACGGCTGTAAGGCTTTACGTTTGGTAAATACTGTAGTACGAAATCTTATGCCAAAATTGTTACTGTAACCAAAATTTTTCTGCTTGATATTTACTTGGGATCTAGAGGATGTGTGGTATAAAACTCACCCATGAGGAGACTAGCGCGGCAAGTAAATCTTGTGCTCCTTTTTGCCATCCCTGACAGCTTCCTTGATGTTACCAACTCATATTTACTAGAATAAAAGTGTCAAGATTCATCTCCTAGAACCACTAAGTAAATATTAATGGACTTAGATGGGAATTGAACCCACAACATTCAGAACCGGGCACTCTCATACTTGGCCATCATGTCTTGATGGGTGAGGGTTTCTATCTCAATGCTGGTATTAGTAGGGGAGGTAGTCCAGCAGCTAGACCTTGTGTTCTTGAATTGGGCACCAAGGACCCTCGCCCCAAGGTGGTTTGCCAGCACATTCTCTGGAAGGTAAGTATACTGTGTCGTATGCAGTTACACAACTTGGGGCAGTCAGATTGTGCAGGAAAATGATGGTAGGACCAACCTTGACCATGGGCTCCCATGAGCAGATTAACCCAAAATAGTCACAGATTATTATAACTCTTTTTAGTGTTAAGCATCATCCTGCTTCATAACAGTGTTCATTGAAAAGTATCTCCCATCTTGAAACTTTTGAACTATAAAAGCTTAAGTCTAGGACATAAAAAACCAAATATCTAATCCAATTTAATATCGGAAGTAATATTCAGGAACCACTAAATAAATATCCAAAGTTTAAAAAAAAAATGATAATATATACTGATTAGTAGTAAATTAATCTATAAAATACCTCCCAGTATTTGCTTAATTAAATTCTGTATCAAAACTATATATAATGGGTGATGAATATTCAGGTGTCTTTTCAAAAAAAAAAATTATTTTTTATTCGTGCCAACGTTTCAACCCTTCATTCAAGAAATTTATTGAATATATTTAAAAAAACCTATATATAAAAAGACATGTGGGTCATCTTCAGGGCTGAAAATTTTAAAATACAATCAGAGATATAATATTATACGACCGATAATGGTAAATACTAAACTATAGTGATTGATGGTACATGAATCTTAACTAATATTACAATACACATATTAAAAATGACATATGTAAATAGTTATACAAACTAAAAATTAAAAATAATGTATATAATCTATTTATACAAATTTGTAATATTTTCTCTTTCTAACCGTGGTTTGAGCACTGAGACTGTTCAAGTACCTACACATTTGGTAGGTAAGTGAAAAGGTCAAAGGAGGATTTCCCAGTTGTCCTTTTTCCGATAGCAAAAGGTAGGTAAATATAGAAAAAATAAATAAATAAACCCCCTCTGGGGAAAAGGAGTTAACATTTCTGTTTGTAGAACGTAAATAATTTGCTAACTAAATATTTCAGATGTGTACAATATTTGCGTTGTTTCTTATGGTTACAGAATTGTGACTATTGGCTGGTAGTGAAATGAACATAAGCAAGAGGTGCCAATCAATATAAATATAACTTAGTTTTATTAAAAGTATTCAATGGTTACCCAAATAATATTTATAATAAAGACAATTGTAATTGATTGATGAAATGATACGTAGGACAATATATTAAACAATATCAATATTAATCATAATAGCATGTATTATATTAAGGATTACATAGTGTTTTAGTATAACATATCTGTGCCTGTTTATAGTATATATTTATATTGAGAATGGACATTATATGTATATATAAATATAACCTTAGGAGTAGTTACCTATTTAAGTTGACGTGGAAAGATAAAAAACAACTATATATAAAATTATATAGTTTTATACAAAACTATGTATACAATTTAATTTCACAATGTCATTACCAATTACTCATTATTTTATTCTTTTTGATTTTTAAGTAATTCATTTTTGTTTTAGGTACTCATGACATTCATGCCCTTATTTTGGGAAGAGCTATTACTGGACTGAATGCATTTTAATTCTAGATAAATGTACTATTTTTGTTAGTTTTAGATTGTATCTGTTAACAATTTTCTGTTTTTGTTAAAATATTATTTTTGTTGCTGAGTCAATTGAATATATTTTTGATAAAAAAATAATATAATATATGAAAAGTATTATGAGTATTCTTATATTGATCAAGTATTATTTGATTATTGTCATTGTAATAACCTGAAATTTTTTTATTGTAGTACAGTGTGTATACTCATATATATTGTGTTATATACTCCACATCCAGAGCTAAAGTAGACCAGACCTTGGCAAAAAGTTTTTTAATTATAGATTTAAAACACCAACCTTATTTTAAATATTTTGTTGAACATAACACAAATAAACCTACTCAAATTAGTGATTTGTGCCTCATGATGTAGTAAAATTTCAAATTTCTTTAATATCAGCATCTACTAATATATGTTGTAGGGGAGAGGGATTTTATTAAAGTACTATCTGGATATGAGATTGCGGATTCACTCATAAAGTTTTTTTAATCTCTTCGATATAAGAGTCCATTCTTTTATAGTCTGTGGCACAGGCACATCTACGGGGGGGGGGGGGGGGGGCGGGCTTTCGGGCTGAAAGGTTTTATACCCAAATAAGAATCAATAGTATTTCTAAAATCTATACTCCCAAATACCTAATACTAGACGTTTATACCAAATAAATATGAAAAGTTTAATTTAATCAATTTACTTTAAAGTCGTTAGTCTTTTGAAAAACTACACCCCCGAAAACATTATCATTTAACTTGATAGCGAATAACTATGAATGGTTTATATAAATTGATACATAGTCAATATACATTAGAAATCTTAAAAATAATGACCTCGATAACATAATAATAGATATAAATTTATTATTATTATTAATAGCGTGGCTCTACAATCCGTTGTCAAATTCTGATCTCCTCAATTGGGCAAAAAAAATCAAATCAAAAGTGAAATCACTGTGGAACCGATGTGTCTATGTCACCGGCTCGAACCGAACTAAAAAAAAAAAAAGCTTAACACAAAGCTGCCCAAACTTTGTCCAATATTACTTGAAATAATGTAGAAAATGCTAAAATATGAATAAGGCATTGGGATGTAAAACTATTGTTTATCTATTTCACAGTTCGGATCATAGCTGTTTCTGTGAAGCAATTGTAGTCAATATTAATTTGGTGGAACCTAAATTAATCTGTTGACAAAGAAAAATCATTGCCTGAAGTCATGGTTTAAAACACCTGAATAATGGTTTAAAATGCTAATGAAATAATTTACAGTTGTCAACAATCGAGACTGTAAGCCGGATTGATTGTTGAAACCTAAATAATCCTTTCAGAGGAATCATCAACAAACTTTAGGATTATACTAGGTCAACTACTATTTATATTAATTTGATTTTTATTACTTTTTAGACAGTTATTAAACCAAAAATTAGGAATCATTGTTTTGAAATAAATAGATTTACATCAGTACCAGCTCGAAGACAAAGAGAAAACAAGATAAGTGGGGCTCAATTTTACCCCCAAATATATTCGAGTAAAACTTCCATTGTGTACTTTTTTTTTTGAGTTAATGATACACTTCTGAATCCTATGTTCTATCCTATGCAATATTTGCTAAATTAACATCTGGACTTTAAGTTATGGTTAAGAGGTTTTTAATGCATTTTACAAGATCCTCTCTTAGACCTAATGTGCTGTAAACTTCGGATTTTTACCTTGTTAAAATATCTGTGGGTTTTTGATCCATTATTACTTACTCCTGTATTTTAAATTATTTTCAAAATGTCAAAATAACTGACTGAATTAAAAGTACAGTTCATCAGATCAAGTTTTCTAACCCCATGAAATGACACTAATCCCCAAACTAACAAAAAGAAATAGAATTTAATGAGCTATCAAATGACTATATAATAACTATATAACCCATACTAATGCATACCTTTAAGTTGTGGACAGATACACATTTTTTTTTCTAACAATTTTACATCTTTTACTGCCTCAGTATGTATCATTTTTTGACATTAGCGGAGACTGTAATTTTCAAAATAATTGCTGTCATTGTTTATACTATTTTTTGGTTCTACTCTTTTTGATTTTTTACTTTTAAGGCTCAGGCATATCATGGCACAGAACACAATTTTATACCCCACTGTAATCTAGTTTTATTACTTTTTTTACCAAATACCAGCCATTCCTTGCTTAATAGTGCAGAAGGAAAGGAAGAGGGAGGTTACCCTACAGGTAACCAACCAGTTAGATGGTCCAGATTCACTCCATGAGTTTACCATAAAATAAATTATAACCTACCCAGATTGGATTCGAAGCTGCGCCTTACTTAAGCTCGAGATTATTAATTAAGGGTACTACACTCTCGGCCTTCTAGTTGTACTACTACGTATTGCATTATCAATAACACAGAACAAGATCTGTGTGATCTATCTCAACAAGGGTCACATGAAAAGACCAGATTTGTGTCTCACACCAAGACAATTTGTGAACCTTGACCTAATAGCAAAAATTTATGAATTATATATAATTCAAAACAAACAAGATGATCAAGAACAATAAACATTTATTATTTTTTGAAACAAGATCATGTCCGTTCTATCTGCAACCTTCTTTCAACAAGTTAAGCTATTGATCCCCATAAAAAATATAAGTGGCTTCATATCTAAGACAGACATCGGTTATTTTTGGTTGAGACAAAGCCAATTTTTGTAACATCGCTTCAATTTAAACCAATTCTAATAATTTATCGACATAAACAGTCTTAAATAAAATCATCATAAACAGTTTGAGTTAACCATATAAAACAAAAATTGACTTTTTCCCCACTTCCTGAAAACGACAGATTTCAGTCTTTGATATTAGGCCACTCACTCATATGGTCTTAAAACGCAATCGGCAAGAGGAAATTTTCTTATAAGATGATCTTTGATGACTTTAGCACCCATCAATAACATAATAAATTGAAAACAAGGTGTCTTAAGGAAAACAATAAAGATTGTAGGAATAAAACAATTGAAATTTTTATTAACAATTAAAAATTGTTGAAACAAAACAGAACAAATAATAAACTATAAAAAATTGTAATGGTCAAACAATTAAAATATACAAAGATTAAATCCTTAAGAAAAGAATATGTATAAAATTTGCTTTTATTTAAGGTGTCTTACGATAAAACAATAAAGATTGTAGGAATAAAACAATTTTAAATTTTTATTAACAATTAAAAATTGTTGAAACAAAACACAGAACACATAAAAACCAACGAACAATAAACTATAAAAAATTGTAATGGTCAAATAATTAAAATATATAAAGATTAAATCCTTAAGAAAAGAATAGAATAGAATTTAAACTCGAAGCTTCAATAAAAATCCAAAAGATTAAGTGTGCTCAACATCAACTTTAAAAGATATTAATTGAGGGAATCAGTGTCAGAGGAAAGTAAACTAGAATCATTAGAAGAAAAAAATACTTGGTGTATTTTAGTATCAAAAAGATAGTTATCACTTGTTGGTAAGTAATAACTATCTTTTAGATACTGCTTTAGCTTTTAATATCACCTTTAAAATTGTATTATATAGAATATTATAATTTTCTAATTTAATTGTTCTATCCTCTGACACTAAATTTATGTGAACACAAATTTAATGTTATGTTTTTAATAACCATTACATTGAATCAAAACAACATTGTGAACTTTCTTAATTAAACTCTCAATCTCCTTCTCGGAGTATCTCTATCTCCTTTTCACAAGTTTGCAACTTCTTCAAGCCTTTCACTTATAACAAAACCTGTGAAAAAAAAAAAGGAGAATTATTTAAATATAAGTTGGCATTCATGATTAGGGGATTTTATTTTTAATCATAAGGATTGTATTATGATAAGTCAATAAGAAAAATATTTTTTCATGAACTTACCCATGACAGCTAGAACATTACCATATTTCAATTTAAAACATGTAAGCGCTATGCTGGATCATCTGGACGTTCAGCCAAGAATGCTTTTATAACTCGACATCTTGCTAAGTGACAGTCACAAGGAGTGGGATGTTCAATTCCATCAGTTTCATGCAGTTCGAACGTTATCTGGTAATTTCTACGTTGCATTCTAAAAAACGTTAATTCGAATGCTACTGGTTCATGATCTTCCAAAAGTATTTCATGAGGTAACACAACAATTGTTTGCTTCCAGTGGGTCTCGGGTCCATACGGAGAAGTAGATAGAACTACATTCCCTGTTGGAATTGGAAATTTCACGTCAAACCAGATGCAAACACCTTGAAATTTTCCTGGACGTTTAGCTGACACGACATGCTTTGCAGTGATCTTACGAAATTTACTTTGATCTGATTCCAATGGCTTGAAACGAAAGATTTCCAATGGATCAGAAAGCAGGTAGTCCTTACTAACATAACCAATTTCAGGTTTCCCTTGAGCAATTAATCGAATTGCTTTACCAAATTCATCCATTTTGACACCGTGCAGATCATTCCATTCATCAAAATAATGTGGCAATTCACATATTGAAACAAATATACTGCACTCTTCAGGAAACATTATCCCATTTGGTTTTAGATATTTCTTAGCAAACAGAACACTATCAAGCATACCCTCATGCAGTAAGAAAAATCCCATCCATTCAGATATGATTATGTCGACTTTTTCAGGGATAATAACACTTTCCATTTCTCCCACAATAACCTGAAATCAAATAATTTGAATAAAATATTAAAAAATGTCAAATAAACTATGCAATTAATCTAATTATATATATTTATATATAAAACATTGCCTTGCCTCCCAGTATTTATTTTAATCATAATACTTCATTAATTTAATAAATAAAAAGGGTTTAGCATACTATTTATTTACAGCAATACTATCGAGTGTGGCAATAAAAACAATGTCTGTTTCTCAACAAAATGTAAGGTTATTTATCAGGACAGGTGTTTTAATCTGATAGGTAAGAAGATAGAAGCCCAAAAGCTTTTTAAAAAACGTGTTTGACTGAATTTTAATAACCACACAAGAAAGTTAAGCACCAAGCCGTTGCATCCAGAAATACTGGTGGCAGTAAATCTCTTTGACAATGAAGTGAATCAGAATTAAAAAATATATTAAAAAAGCCCGAACAAAAAAACCGGACATTCAGTTTCAAATTAAATGAGACATTGAAAACCTCTAGAAGAAAAAGCAAAGCGTTTTGAAGAAATTATCCTTTAAAAAAAAATCCCTGAAATCCTGGGTGGGTAAATTAGAAGTCTGGCTGAATAAAGCAGAAGAGGGCATATTTTACAAATCCCTGGAGATCCACAGAAACCAATACAAGCAGGCAAGACCCCTGCTGTCCTAGCAACAAGTATACGGACAAGATTTGGGCATAAAGTTTAATATAGAAGACCTGGACATGGTGCAGTGCAGCAGAGCCAGGAAAAATGAACTGCAACACCTGCCTGTCATCACCCGCTTTGTCAGCTAGTCAGATAGGGACAACTTGATCATGAAAACAAAATTAAAAGGAACTTCTTTACGTGAGATATCAGTTGGCACGAGAATGACTGCCACTGTATTCTGCCCAATTTCAATCCTTTCCAATCTCTTAAAACCCCTGGAAAAATTAGTGCAATCCAAAGTTCCCAATATTCTTGAAGAACCCAACCAACTTCCAACTTGATCCTCTCCAATCTGGTTGTAACCCCGGCTACTCCAGGGAATTTGCCAAAATTAAAATTTTATCAGTGTTGTTCAGGCAGCTACTGATGGCAAAATGTTAACTATCCTTATACTTATTGACTTCTCGAAAGCCTTTGGCTCTATTAACCATTCCATTATTTTTTCCAAATTAAAATCTTTATCCTTCTCCAACCAACAGTTCCATCTTTTTGTTCAGATGGGTAATCTGAATGATTATCTGTTTGTACAAGTTTGAATTTCTTTATTTAATTTTTTCTTCTAGTTCTTAGTAATAAGTCTTTTTAATAATGAATGTTAAATCTTTTATAGGTTTTTTGAAATTTGTTTAATAGTTACTTTCTTCCAACGTTTTTCATTTTTTGATTCAATTTGTTTTCTTGTACTAAAATGACTTAATTGACTTTTTTCCTAGTTCCTAATAACATTTTTAAAAAACAAATTTGTCAAAAAAAGTATCAACTTATCAATTTCAATAAATTGGTACATTTTTTTGTATGATATTATGCCTTGATACTTATAAACTTATGAATTCACATATGGATATTTATTTCTTATGTTTTCTTTTTTTTCTGTTCAGCTAAAAATCTGGGAAGTTTTCATTGCTAACTTTATAAATAATCGATATTTATTATATTATATTATATTTATTATATCATCGATATTAATGTATCTAAATTTAAATCGGCGTACAAACACTTATTAAAAAACAGTTTAAAAATTAACCTACAGCAAACTACTGTATAAAAGTTACAACTCAATAAAGAATAAATTAAATAAATTTTGAGGAAATTTCTGAATCTAACTAAAAAGACCAATAAAAATAAGAACAGCAGTACATATGACCAGAACTGCCAATGAAAAAACTTCTAAGATGGGTAAGTAGTCGACTGATCAATTATAAGGAAGAAACAAAATTTTCAGGAATTTCAGTCGAGATCTTGAAAGAACTTTTAATTACTATTACAAATTTTAGCTATAAATTAAATTTTAATTATCCTAAATATTCAAATATAAATAGCTAAAATTAAAATAAATATAAATAGCCAGAATTAACTAACCCATAGTTTATGATTGGCACTTTTAAAATGTTATTTATACATTATTATATGTCAAAGTTTAAAGTTTAAACTCTAAATTTAACTATAAAATTATGCATGAAAATAAAATTAACTATAATTCAGAGACCAAACAATTACTAAATCAATCCTCCTCTTTCATTATTTTTAATACAAAGTTTCATTATAAAATTTGTTTTTACTGTAAATTTATTATATATTACTTTATTTTAATTATATTAAATATTTATATATTATTTTATAATATAACTAGCTTTACCCGGCCACGCGCTGCTGTGGCTTAGCTTGGCAAAATGAAAAAGAAAGAAAATAGAAAACACATATGAGTAGATTAGTAGCAAAGGACATCTGTCATTTTTAAAAAGTTGGGAAATAAATTTGTCTGTAAAATGGCTTCAAGTGAAATTAATTCTAATTGTTTTTTTTTTCTCATGATTCAAATTGAACATTCATAATCATCTGAGTAAATACGCCGTCATTCATAACCATCAGAAACAGTCTGAGTTGAACATATAAAACTAAATTAAAAAATTAATTTAAAAAACGCATAATAGTATTGACCTACATAAGGAGAATCATATAAATTCTTCAAGTGATAATTTCAATTACTGTAGTAATTATAAAATTTTCGATAAATCAATAAATAAAAAATGCTTAACAATGAAAATGACAAAATGAAACGGCCTTTCCTGAAGAGAAAGCAGTAAATGTTTAAAACTCAATAACTCTGTCCGATAACGAACTTTCCGATTTCGATGATTTTTTTTTATTATTATCAGTCAAAAATTGTGTACTTTTTTAGTTATCGTCAAATGAAATATTGAATTCATCGTAACATTTTTCAGCTTATCAATTCATTGTCTATTGGAATCTTTTTCCCTACTGTTCGCTAAATAATTCATAACTCCTCAGGATTTTCTTCTTATTCAATGATTCAATAACCGTTAGAAAGCTGAGATGCTGCTCTTCAAAACCATATCAAAAATTTTTAGATTTAACGCCTTCATGAAGAGTAAATAGAGAAAATCTCCTAATGCGTTTTAATTTTTTATCTCCACTTCTAATATGCTTGCGGGGGTACGGTCTGTTGCAATTTGTGCAGTTTACGTGGCCCCAAACCCCTGATTTTTTTTTGTGTTTATAAGTGGAGCCATTATTAAGGTTTGTAGTTTCCGAAATAAAATTGAAGGTCCCACCCTTGACGAAAATTTGAGACAAAAAAAAAATTATTTTTCGATTCCAGTGAAAATTGGTAATTGAGGGTTTATCGAGGTGTGATATACAAATCTGAACTTTTTTTTTCCTTAAAAAAATAATTTAACCCACTTTACTCCTATGGCCGATAGAAATAATTTTATTTCGGAGATAATGCTTATCTATTTCGATGACATCTTTTTTATTTTGTCGGCAAATCAGGAATCTTTCAAATAAATGTGGGTATTATCAGTCAAAAATTGTGTACTTTTTTAGTTATCGTCAAATAAAATATTGAATTCATCGTAACATTTTTCAGCTTGTTTTCGGGAAAATATGTTATACAAATAAATTAAAAGGGTTTCAAGGGGAAGACTTTAGCCAAGTTTCGTTAAAATCGGTAAAGCCGTTTTGGCACTACAGTTTATAGCGACACATTTTTTGCAGCTTTGAACAGAAAAACATTTACATTTTTATTTTGTTTACATATATAAAACTATCGTAAGACAGAAGTACTATGCCAGATACCTTCCCAGGAGTATACGGAACAACTTCCTAAAGTTTCATGGCGATCGGTTGAATGGTTTAGTAATGCACTAAGGACAAACAGACGGACAGACATACATTCATTTTTATATATATATAGATTTCATTCCATTTCAACTAAGAATTTGTATGTGTATTTTTTTTATTTGCAAACTTAAAAAGTGTATAATTTTGACTATTATTAATATTAAAATTTTAAAAACTTATAAAGGAAGGAGATGGTCCAGGATGGCGGTCATAAATAGGCTAATAGTGGCAAAACTATTTTATTAAAAGCCAACGTTTCGACCCAACTTTGCAGGTCTCCTTCAGGGCTAGAACGGACAAGATACAAAAAGATACAGAATGCACTGGTCAACTATTAAATATTCAATTAAAAACTTATAATTTCAATGAAAATAAAAATCTTTACAACGTATTAGAAAAAAAGATACATTAAACTCACTTGAACCACTTTTGTATAATTATTGTCTTCAACAACTTTCTTGATCATTGGTGTTAAAGAACCAGCAGCTTCCACAGCATATACTCTCTTGGCTCCTGCTTGAGCAGCAAATATTGATAAAATACCTATAACAGAAGAAAATTTGAATATTTATCATCCTTCATAAGGTTTATAATGAAATAGTACATATTAATATTCATACCATACATACTATTTTAATAAACAAACAAGTAACAATTCATTATGGATTAAACAACTATATTATAAAGTAAAATTGCCTATCCCCAGCCAAGATAAAAAAAAAAAAAAAAAAAAAAAAAATGGATTTGGTATGAAGCAAATGAATCAACCTTAAATAATAATCTATTATGACAAACTTTCAATATCATCAGCCAATCTGTCTTAACACTCTGACTGCGGGTGGAACACCTGCCTTCCTAGCTGGCGGGCAGTTGGGTCATTGGGGCAGCCGAGATACCTGCCTTTATAACTTGGCCGTCGCCACTTGTAGCAGTAGGGCCTGCTTCCACAATTCACCTTGTGGCTTGGTCGGTGCATTCATTACTTTCCTGGAGGTCACTCAGTTCGGTCATTCCGGTTCCTAACCACTTGGAAGCTATTGGTAGCAGGTTTATTATAAACACAAGGTGTGTTCTTTCTCTGTTATTTGTGTTGTAGCGGCCCTTCACGTAGTTCATGCGCCTGCTACAATACTGCGCCACCACCAGACGCTCGCCATAAGAAGATGAATTATATTTTGTATTTTTGTAAATATATTATAAGTAAAAATATATTTTGTATTAGTATATCTGTACTTTAAAAGTATGTTTATTTTATTCAATAAAGTTGAAGCTATATAAAATCAATTGATCAAAAAAAGAATATCAGTATATTCAGGTATGACTCTCATTACCCATGTTTTGCATGAAGGAATGATCCTCCTAGCCCTCAGGCTGAAAAATCTGACCTTCCCAGCAGTTTGATCAGTATATTCTATATATGCTTTTTAGTTCTACATCAACCTTTTATTTCACTATGCTCCTTTAACATTTTTTCCTATTCTCTCTCCATACAAGGTCTGGATGCTCATCCGTCCGCTTGTACTCCTATATACTATGTCAGGAGATTCATCCCTCCGTTTGCGGTTTCCATGCTGCGGAGTCTTAAGGTTCATCCCTTAGCCCGCAGATCAATAGTGATTTGGGGGCTCATCCGCCTGACACTTGAGGTCATCCTATCTTAGCCTCATCATTCATCCACTAAGTCATATAACCCAAATTTGAACAGGCTCTGTCGAGACCTTCTGATAACTGTATAAACCATACAATACCTCAACAGTGTCATATAAATGATTTAATTTATATCCTATTTAAATGTTATATACAAGGTTGCTACAAGGATGCTGCATGTCCCCAATTCTATTTAAAATATACCTTGATAAATGCCTAAAAGGATGGATGAGGAAATGTGGGAAAATGGGTGTCGAGTTAGGAGAAAAAAAGCTATGCCATTTACTATTTGCTGATGACCAGGTGATGATCATACAGACGAACTATCTGCTTTATTAGTTGACAAGAACATTGACGTGGCACTAATTACTGAAACTCGACTAACCACTAAACAGTTCTTCAAAATTATACAATACTTGACATATCGTACTGACCATCCTGATGGTAAAGCACATGCCGGCACTGCTGTCATTGTACACCAATCCCTCTCCCATCACCTACTCCCAACATTACCTACCCAAGATTTCCTAAAATCCACTGCTACCATAACCAAAACCTTCTCCTTTCTGGTCACTCTTGCATTAGCATACTGCCCTCCTGACCGATCCATATCCAACGCCCAGTTCAGTTCTCTCCTCAACTCATTAGGACATCATTTCTTCTTGGGTGCAGACTTAAATGCCAAGCACTAACAATGGGATTCAAGAACTACAAATTCTCGTGGCTGAACATTGCTGTAGGCAGTCAATTACCAATGTTTTCACCTCATTTCTCCTAACTCTCCTATCTACTGGCCCACAGATCCTAACACCGTAATCCTGAAATCTTCAATTTCTTCATCCATAGTGGCTTAGGTCCCCTCCATTGTTTCATTTTACACCTGACCATAGTCCACTAATTCTTAATGTTTCACTAGAACCCGTTCCCAAACCTTCTACATCCCCATTCCTTAGATAGAGGCCCCATTAACTGGAACCTTTTTTGCCAAATCCTCTCCGACAAAATAAACTTTAGCATATCCCTGAAAATTCCTGATGACCTTGACTATGCTTTTTTATTTTCTTTTTTCATCCTACCTAGCCATCTCTGTCATACGGATTATTCAGCAGCAAAGGTATTGCACATGCCACTGCTGCCGATACAACTCAACACGTTTTGCCATGGTTGACAAGGCAAGTGTCACGTCTATCCAGCTGCTTCCTCTGGCCCCCACGAAAGTGGGTCCAGATATTTCATTCATTATTAAAATTGCTTATTGCTTATTCATTATTAAAACATTTGATAAATTGCTTTGTACGATTCATCTTCGGGATCCCAAGAGACGCCCATTTCCTGTTTCTATGAAGAGTTGAAGTGAGTTTATCCTTCCTACCGCCATAAGTATTTCCTGGCATCCTTCCTCTTCCAAGTAATTCACTCCCGCCGTCCTTCATACATCGCCGAGCTCCTTCAATTTAAATCCTCTGTCCACTTCCACAATAACCATTCCTGGTCTTCAGATTTATATATAATGGCCCACCAAACCGCTGCTTTCGATAAATCTTTTATTATTCGATCCTCTTCCCTATGGAACTCCATCCCTCCCCACATCCATCAATCCAAAACCCTTCCTACCTTTAAATCCCAACTGTTTAATCATTTCTTATCCATCCAGTCATCATAAAATTGTAAATGGTTACTGCTGTAAATATGTATATAAATTATTAGATCGTTGTTTATTATTTTTACTTCATGTTTATTTTCAATTTTTTATTATTAACTGATGTAAATTAGAAAGTAACCTATAATTTCTCTTACTATTTTTTTTTTCATTTATCTATTTTTTTTTTTTTTTTTACTATTTAATCAAACTATATTCTTCTTTATGTATCTCTGAGGCTCCTTAGCCCACATTTTTGTCTCTCTGTATTATTCTAAAGGGACTCGTCCCAGAATAAATAAAGCATTATTATTATTATTATGAGGTG
The DNA here is from genome assembly GCA_928085145.1 of Nezara viridula. NCBI lineage: Eukaryota > Metazoa > Arthropoda > Insecta > Hemiptera > Pentatomidae > Nezara > Nezara viridula. The sequence goes on from OV725078.1 coordinate 119,091,552, forward strand.
GCATCTAGCAACGTTACCCTCAACCATCACACCTCTAGCATCCGTACGGCTTGAACTCCAGACCATACTCCAGGGGTTCGTGTCAGAGCATACCACAACGTCCCTATATTGGAGCACAACCGTTTCAAGTGTGGCTGAATTTTCATTTATGTCCTGTTTTGGTGGCATTTATGATGAGACAGTGCAAAGGCGACATTACCCCATCTGATTTAACATGATCCTTGGTCTGCCGTCACATCTTTTTTGGCAATTTGGGCATCCAGTTGCCATCTTTCGTCCCAATTGCCACTTTTCCAGCTTTTCATAGCTCTCTTAATGCCCTGTCCTTTCCCGACAGGGTGTCTTTATATTTTCTCTTCTCTTCTTCTAATTCTTGTTCGGCCATGGCTAGTGTTGTAGTCAGCACTCCAGAGGCCACCCTACGCTGTATGCCATCAAGGAACTCCTCGTCTTGCAAGACAGCTCATGCGACCTTCTGCGGTGATGTTCCTTCCTTCTTTCCTCCAACTTCTAAGGAGGTACTTGGCCTGTTCCAACTTGGCCATGAGTGCTTGGTTACTGAATGCTAACTTGGTTGCCATGTATATCACTTCAAGAAATAAGCCCTCGAATAAGGGTATCTAGATGACGGAAGGTGATAGTTCGAGGCTGGATTGAAGGAGTTCGGATATTATATGTTATTTATAACAGATTATGAGATAATAGAAAGGATACTGGCAATTGAGAAGAGAGGTTTTGTGCAGAGTCTATAATGTAGAAGTCTAGCCAAGTGTCGGACCTGCTGGTATGGTGGGTGGAGGAAAATGGAACGATGAAGAGGTGCAGAGAGAAAATTAGGTTTTCTAGATAGGATTTGTCATTGGAGTTAGAGAGGAAATTGGTATTGAGGTCACCGGAGATGATTATTCTGGAATATAGAGGAATGAAATTGAATAGGGTTGATTCAAAGGAATGATCAAATGGAACAAGGGGAGGACGATATACCACAATGTAAAGGAGGGTGGTGAGGAATCAAGGATTCGGGTCTTCAGGCTACTATGGAAAAACATGGCCACTTCTCTGCCATTCCGGCTTACCCAGTCATGAAAGAGGAGGGTGTGGTTAGGCAAGGAAACAGAAAAGGATGGAATGTAAGGTTTAAGCCAAGTTTGGGATATATTCCTATTCTTTCAGATAATATACAAAAATTCCTTAAATCAACTATAACCAACTTACGTCTTGGCCACAAGTCCCATTACAAACTTTCTTTCCTTTTCACCAACTTGAAGGATCCCATACTTTTACAACACCGATCTCATGTAGTTTACCGGATACCTTGTTCTACTCCTAACTGTAATAGCTCCTATATTGGCAAAACCAAAAACCATCTCAAAGCCAGCATTTCCCAACATAAAACATCCATAAATTACCGAAACCCTTCCACCTCCAAACTATCAGAACATGCCTTAACCCTCAACTATTCATTTGATTTTGAAAAAACCTCTATTCTTGCCACAGACCCTAACCATGAAAAAGACTCATTTCCTAATCCATACACATTCACATGGAACAGAATCCTGTTAATCATAAAGTAGATAAAAACTGCATTTCTTTAACATATAGGCACATTTTAAATCTTATAAGTGAAAAATAACTTATTTAATACATCTTATTATTTTTTATCTATTTTCAATTTTTATTGATTAATTTAATTTAATCGTTTATTATTTTCAAGTATTTCCACTTTGTATGATCTCTCTTTTATGTTTAATTTTATATTCACACTCTACATCAATGCATGATCATCCGTTTTTACTTTGTATTCATTGTACTTTTTAACCATTATGACTCAATATTATCTAATATATAAATGTAATTTTCATATGTACAACTAAGTATAATTATAATTTTACATTTTACTTCTATATACGTTTTACTTTTTCTTTTTTGTTTTTAATCACATTGAAATTCTATCTATAATTTCCCAATTCTATTTTATATGTATATGTATATATTTATAATTTATTAATCCATAGATATAGTATTTTCCCTTGTATCTATCCATATCTTCAAATTTTAGATACTGTAATATTCAAGGTTTTGTTTTACTTTTAACGACTTACTCCCTCACCATTTCTTCACCAAAGGTACTTACTCAGGTTTTCCAGTTTTAAGTGAAACTCCTTGCTGAACACACCTGTAAGTCTCTATTTTTATTCTTCTAATTTTATTTACTTATTTATTTATTTTTTGTTTTCTTTTCTTTCTCCACATTTCTTTATGTCCATTATTTCATATTATATCCTTTTTCCTTTTCTTCCAATCTCCTGCAGATCTGTAGGAGTATATTCGCAATTGCATATATTATATATTACACTACAATAATTGTTAACATCTATTTACTTCAGTTTAGGATCTTGTTACTTAGCTTACTCTGTTTATATTTTAATATACTTACTGTTTATAATTTTAGTAAGCTTATTCACATTGTTTATAATTTTTTATCTTAATATTATTTAACTTACACAATTCTCTATATCTTTTTATCTTGTCCGTCCTAGCGCTGAAGAAGGCCTGCAAAGTCGGGTCGAGAACTTGGCTTTTAATAAAGTAGTTTTGCCACTATTTAGCCTATTTATGACCGCCACCCCAGACCATCTCCTTCCTTAATAATACAACTGTCAACTATTAAGTATTCAATATAACTTTTTTAGTGGCCCCTTCAGGAATATGATTTCAACCTTCTGGAGATGCAAGACTACACTCTGAACTCTGTCATTGTGATGTATTTTCATGATTCAGCAGGAAACTGTTTCTAATCTAGGGGACAAGTGGCACTCGAAAGTTCTTCTCAGCGCAGAGATGGGCAAATCATACTCTGAGTACTGAGTACCAAGTATTTTACTTAAATACTGACCTTTTTTGAGTACCAAAAAATTTAATTACTACTTCATTTGATGTCAAACGATTAACTGAAGTAGTGATTGAATTTCTAATAGTGATTCTATTAGAGTAAAATATTTGGTACTCGGTACTCAGAGTAGCATTTGCCCATCTTTGTCTGAGTGTTCCAAGTAAATTTGAGCACTTAAGAACTTGTCCTGCACAATAACAAAATCAGTACATTTATCAGAAGAAATGCCATCTAATACAACTACCATTGTTCTAGAGGTACAACCAAACCTATAATAACACAGAGTCTTTAGGCATCCTCAGATAATTTAACTCTGCCTATTATAACATTTCAGTGCGTTTTTAAAACATTGGATAATTTTTACATTAATGAAGTGGGATGTTAATTTTTTCGAACAATTTATTTGCTTTATCAATTTCAAGTGCCACCAATTGTTTAACTTATGTTTTATTCAAGCTCCATAAATTCTAATACTGTCCACTCAATTCATTTATACAATTGATTGAAACTCAATTATTTAAAATTAATAATGGACTAAACATTTGGTGTAAACCCACCTTTACTTTTTAAGCAATTTAAAATATAATTGGTTATTACTTAACAATGAACACTGAAAAAATACGAGATTCAGAAACTTACCGCATCCTGCGCCAACATCTAACACAATGCTGTCCTTGAAAAGTTCCTTATTAGAGAGTATAGCATCTTTGTATGATTTTACCCTAACGGTGTCTGTAAGCATGAGCTTGTGGATCTGTAAATAAAAATAATAAATAAATAAAAAAACAATGTTAGGTTTTATAAATAAAGAATGGTACTACTTCCAGATCACTATTCCAAGATGGTTACTCTGTTTAAGATTGTACACACTGTAGATTGAAAGAAGTCAAGTATTGACAATTATATTAACATATAATGAGGCTGTCCTAACATGTAAGCACAAAATGCACTGAAGGTGGTTTACTGATGGAAAACAAACACAATTTTTTCTATTCTATTTGGTTATTTCATGATAGCAGAACAAATTTGATTAAATTTACTATAGAATTATAATATTTACTTATAAATAATAATCAAAATTTATTAAATTGAATATTATAATGATTTTATGTACACCAAAAGTTATAAAATAGAGAAATTATTTAAAAAGATTAGATGTCACTGAAGTTCAGTCTCAATTGATCAAGATAGATCCAGGCATTGTGCGCTACTATATAAGGAAATAGTTCCATACACTGAGTAAGTGGTTCATCTACTGTCCACAAGTTCATGGTTCAGTCCAGACCAATTTAGTTAGTTAATGGTGTTGGTGTTATTTAAATTCAATCAACCTGTTTGAAGTAAATTGAGGAGTAAGTTCTTCGATAAAAAATAAGTTGTGAAGTTTTATCAGGGTAAGGTTATATTATTTCCACAAGATGTCACTTATATTGGTCTACAAGACAAACAATAAGGTTTGTGTTTTGAAATAATAATTTAAATTGTAATTCATTGATAAAAATAATCAATAAACTATTAAGACTAGTCGTTTATTTAAAATCAATACTGCCTAAAAGAAGTAATATCATTATATTTGGAACCTAAAAAGCTAATGAATCAAATACATATTATATTTTAGCACCCCAACAGGGATGAAGAAAAAAATGTATTATTAAAATATCAAATAATTGTGAATTTGTGAACAATAAAAAAATATTGTGCCCCTGTATTTAATTTTTTTTTTTTATTCTCTCCTTGCTACCAGTCTCGGTCTTTTATCATACCATCATAATAATAATAATAATAAAAGGCTTAGCGAACCCGAAGGTTCGATGCCGACACCAACAATCGGTTATTGCACACCTCCCTCCATCGTTCACCGTCCAAACCCAGTCCCTTCAGATCAGCTTTAATGCAATCTTCCCACCTTCGCTTCGGTCTACCCCTCGGACGCTTACCATTCGGCACAGCAAATATTAGCCTTTTAGGAATTCTCTCGTTTCTAAGTCCAACAACTTTACAAGCCCATTTGATTCGCCGCGATGAAATTATCTCAAATATATTACTCGGATACAGTTCACGTAATTCGGCGTTGTGTAACCGTCTGAACTCTCCAGTTAACTCATCCTTCTTCGGTCCGAATATTCTACGCAATACTTTATTTTCAAAAACCTTAAGACGCTGCTCATCCCTTAATGTAAGCGGCCAAGTTTCGCACCCATAAAGAACTGTAGGCAAGATAATTGTTTTATAGATTCTAATTTTTAAGTTTCGGGACAAGAGGCGCGAACTAAGTAGTTTTGTCACAGAAAAATAACAAGCATTTCCCGCAATCAGTCTAACCTTAATTTCTTCTTCAATTTCGTTTTTTCTAGTTATCGTAGAACCTAGATACCTAAACTTATCTACCTGTTCAAACATATTACCATCTATATCGATATCACCAGTAGTATCGCCATTTTTGCAGCTAACCATATATTTTGTTTTATCCACGTTTATTTCGAGTCCTAGTTCTTTACCGGCTTTCATTAACGTTGTCGTATTTAGTTTTATAGTTTCAAGGTCTTCGCTTAACAGTACCAGATCATCAGCATAGCCCAGCACGGATGTTGTCCCACCCAGATCCAACCCTTTCTTGGTACGCATTACCTCCCTAATGGCATGTTCTAATGCCAAATTGAACAGGACAGGCGAAAGGGAATCACCCTGTTTTAAACCCGAACGAACCTCAAATTTTTCGGACAGATTATTACCGATTCTAACTTTAGAGTGTCTCCGTCAAGCACATCCTGACTAGATTTACTAATTTTTTAGGAATCCCCTGCTCGATTAGAATATCATACAGTTTCTGGCGGTCAATAGAATCGTAAGCCTTTTTAAAATCTATATACAGCTGGTGAACAATACCGTTGTACTCCAATTTTTTCTCTAATATTTGCCGTAAAGAAAATATTTGATCAATAGTCGAACGATTCCGTCTAATCCGCATTGGTAGTCTCCGATAATTTCCTCGGCGTATTCCGTGATTCGACTGGTTAAGATTAAAGTAAATATTTTATAACATACCGGAAGGAGTGAAATTCCTCGATAGTTATTACAATCCGTCCTCGGACCCTTTTTGTGAATCGGAATAAGAATAGATTCTTTCCATTCTTCAGGTAATTTCTCGTTCACCCAGATCTTTTTAACCAACCAATGTATTTTAGAAACTCCAGCTTCCCCGCATGCCTTAATTAGTTCAGTGGGAATATTGTCGGTTCCCGCTGCTTTATAAGATTTTAATTTTCCGATAGCTAATTCAACTTCCTCTTTACTCTGTCCTTCTATCAACGGTTCAGCACTCTGGTACTCAGAAGGAGGACACAGATCATAATTTCCCGTATTTAAAATATTGTCAAAGGGGTCCTTAAATTTATTCAATATGTCAACCGGATCGGTCAGAATATTGTTATTATAATCCCTCAATTCCAGATGTTACGGACCCTACACATTTACGTGATCTGTTTATACCTTTGTACATGTCTCTTACGTTATTTTCGATTCTATTAGTTTCTATTTCAATTATTTTATTTTTAAGATACTCCCTTTTTTTATTTTTGAGCAATTTTGTCGTTTCGTTCTTTGAGGTTCGGAAGTATTCCAGATTGTCTTCGCTAGGATTATTTAGAGCTTTTAATTTAGCGGCTTTTCGTTTTTCGCACATGTTTAAGCAATCTTCATCAAACCACGGTTTGTTATTCTTATTTTCCTTTTTTCCTAGACACGAGTTACCGACCGCTTTAATATTATCCCTGATCTCTACCCATAACTTGTCAATATCCTCGTGGTCCTCGTCAGGAAGCTCTAAAGCTTCAAATCTATTCTTAACATCTAGCTCGAATTGGGTTCTAATTGATGGATTTTTTAATTTGTCCAAATTAAAATTCTTAAAATCGAAAAGGTTTTCTTTTCTCTTTTTTATATTAAGTTTTTGTCGAAGTTTCGCGATTACTAATTCATGATCCGACCCATGATCATACCATCATAAGGATAAATAAAATATAGAAATTAACAACAGCAACAAAAACTAAAATTTACAAAAGAATCAACAAAAAGGATAGAAACTTAACAATTAAATACATTACATAAATACAAAATAACAAAAAACTAATTATCACATGATTTATGATGGTTTTCCTCTCTTGTATGTTAGGTGAGGACTAACATAAGAATTAAACAATCGTCCAGATGGTCTACCTCCAATCTCTTGTCATGTTTTCGTTGGCAACTACTAATTTAATGAAGGCGGAATCCTCAAATTAAGTTGTTGGATATTCAGACATAACACATTATTTCAAAAGTACCTCTTACATACTATATCTAAAGGAAAAAGAATAGATTTTCTTGAAAAATTAGAGATCAAGAAAAAACAATGAAAATAAATAATGTGTTATGTCTGAGGATTCCACCATCATCAAATTAGTAGCGGCTAACGAAAACAAGACATAAGGGGTGGGTGTAGCTCATCTAGAGATTAGGTTTATTTTTATTTTTGGTTCCTATCTGACAAGTGGGAGAGGAAAGTGATAATTAGTTTTTTTTATTTAACCTATTTAATTGTTAAGTTCCTATTATTTTTATAGATTCTTTTGTAAATTTTGGTTTTTATTGATGTAAATGTATATATTTTATATATCCTGATGAACCATAAATTAGGCTATAATTAGTTTTTTATTTAATGTATTATTTTCTATTCTTTTTATAGTTGTTAATTTTTATATTTCATTCAGCTTGATGAAGGTCTGGTTAAAGAACGAAACCGGTAACAAGAGAATAAAAAAAATTATATAGGACATCTTTTTATTGAATTTAGATTTCACTCCTGTAAGATCGAGATTCAATTCAAGAAATAATTATATTTATTATTTTTGTAAAGTTAAGCCAAAAATACTTTCAATTTTCTTCAGTCCTTTTAATTATATCTATAATTAAATAATTATGAAAAATATTTCTAGACAATTTACACTAAAATTCATTGAGCATAAAAAATATCAAAAGATTATTTCATACATTAAAAATGAGCAGTGACATAGATAAGATTGGCTGTACCTCCCTTCTCCACAAAAATACCTTTTTTTTCTAATAACCATTCCCCACTTCAGCATATGTGGTATTTGGGAAAAGCTTTGGCTGTACATCTCTTCTCCACAAAAATACCTTTTTTTTCTAATAACCATCCCCCACTTCAGCATTTGTGGTATTTGGGAAAAGCTTTGGCTGTACCTCTCTTATCCACAAAAATACCTTTTTTTTCTAATGACCCTCCCCCACTTCAGCATTTGTGGTATTTGGGGAAAGGGGAGGGGAGGTATCTAGAGGTACAACCAAATCTATTTTAATCAGAGTGGTAAGGAGGGTCCATCCCAAAATATATTTCAATCCGTTCAAGCAAAGTTCAAACTGGCTTAGCTAGACTCAAAAATGTTAAAACGGATAATGCTCTAACATGCTTGGCCATCACAATTTCCTCTCTTTAAAATACTAATTTTTTTCCTATCTCCTAAGTACTTAACTTCGCAACATTTTCAAACCTCTTAAATATACTTAATAGAGCACAGTTATTCAGAGAAATCGTTTATAAGAAGTATATATTTTTAAATTGTATATTGAACATCAGTTTGAAAGATATTTCACATATTTTTATACATAGTTATAAAATAACTAGTATGAGAGTAACATCAGTTATTTTTACTCTACATTATTATAAGATGATAAACATAGCGCCAGTTTATTGCAAAAAATCACTGTTTCTTTTCGATGTGGTCAAATTATACTGGGCAACAATGAAAATGTTTCAGGCTCAGAAATAGTCAATTCATATGTATTTCCATCTGCTGAATTAAAAAATCACCATAAAAATGACATATTAGCTCTTGCTTTGGAGATAAAGTGACATTTCATTTTTTGGAGTCAACATTTTCAACTTAGGGGAGTTGGTACACCTGTCAAATAACAAAACACAAATGTTCCTCAGCTGTTTCTAAGTCATAAACATTGTTGCTGTTGCTGTGACTGTGACAGATTTCATATAGGTTCTGCAGTAATTAATGCAGAATTTCTGGATTGAGAATGCTTTTTTAGTGTAAAATTTGTAAAAGTGGCATGAAAATGTGTAAATATGGTGAATAATTTTTGTTATATTTGTGGTTAAATAACATTTTCCACACAGAAACGCAATCTGATGCCTCTTGTAAAGACTGACTATCAGCATTATTTCGGTATGAAAGTAGGGGACCAGGATAAATCTTGGGCTCCACATATATGTTGCAACACATCTTTCTGCGAGAATGGATGTGAAAGAAGAAACGATCTATGACATTCGATGTGCCTACGGTTTGGTGGGAGCCTACAAACCATACAGATGACTGCTATTTCTGCTTGACTCCACCTATAAAGACAGAATTGTCTAGGAAGAAAAGAAGGACAGTCAGTACGCGAATCTTCGATCTGCTGTTCGACCCATTCTCCATTCAGATAGTTTACCAGTTGCTATTCCACCCAAAAATTGTGTCAGTCAGTACTCAAATCTTCGATCTGTTATTCGATCCACTGTGCATTCAGATAGTTTACCAGTTGCTACTCCACCTGAAAATTGTGTCAGTCAGTTCCCGAATCTTCGACTTGCTAATCGACCCATTCTGCATTCAGATAGTTTACCAGTTGCCACTCCACCCGAAAATAGTGTCTGAAGTAGAAAATAAAGACAGTGTGGACCAAGAAGAAGAACCAAACAAGCCTTCCACATCCCGTGACCCTGATTTTGAAGGAAAAGATGATAAACCGCACAGATTGAGTCAAGCGGAATCGAGTGATCTCATTAGAGGCCATGGCCTGTCAAAGGAGAAGGCAGAAATTCTTGGGTCTCGACTACAGCAATGGAATCTTCTCGAAAGTGATGTTAGAATCTCACAGAACAGAAAATGTCACAGGGAACTGCTTCCCTTTTTTGAGGAGAAAAATTAATCTTGTTGTTTGCTGCGACATTAATGGCTTGATAAAATCTTTGAATTTGAACCATGATCCAACTGGAGTCTATTCATAGATTCCTCAAAGCTTAGTTTGAAAGCTGTGTTACTTCACAATGGCAATCTTCTTTCTTCTATTCCTGTTGGTCATGCAATTCACATGAAGGAGACATGCAAATATGACAGCCCTCTTAGACTCACTCAAATATCGTGAACACAAATGGAAAACCTGTAGTGATCTAAAAGTCATTGCCATGCTGTTAGGAATGCATCTGGGGTACACAAAACATTGCTGCTCCTTATGTATGTGGGACAGTAGAGATAGGAAATTGCATTACATTAAAGGAGACTGGCCTGCAAGAAATCATAATCCTAGCGAGAAAAATGTTGCCAAACCTCTCGTGGATCCAAAAGATATTCTACTTCCACCTCTGCATATCAAGCTGGATTTGATAAAAAATGTTGCCAAAGGTATTAACCAAGAAGGACAGGCCCATAAGTACATAAGAGAGAAATTTCCAAAATTAAGTGATGCAAAAATTAAGGAAGGCATTTTTGTCGGGCCACAAATTCGAGTACTTGTGAAGGATCCTTGTGAAGGGAGTTGTTCAACGATTTTCAGTCAGCAAAAGAGATGACAACTACACGCATTTTGTGACAGTGCTCCAGCAAAAATACCATAATCTTGGATGCAACATGTCCCTTAAAATCCATTTTCTCTACTCCTACAAAGACTTTTTCACTCCTAGTTGTGGAGCTGTTAGTGATGAGCATGGAGAAAGATTCCATCAGGGCATTTCTGTTATAGAACAAAGATATCAGGGCCATTGGAATGAAGCAATGCTTGCGGATTACTGTTGGTCTTTATGTTGTGTTGGGATGCTCCGGAACTCCCTTACAAAAGGCAAGCTAAAAGACAATCTCATGACGCCACCACATAATCTCTCTTCAGACACAAACATCTGCGTGGTATTCTTCCAGCAATTTAGAACTCTTAGAATGTAACTACCATTTTGAAAAACCAAATGCACTTTCAATGTTGTTAGCATATATAATTAAAACATAGCTTTTTCTCTTAGCCCGTTAATATGAAATACTTCCACCTAGTATATATCACAGAAACTAGAGCTAAGAAAAATTCTTCATTATCATATTTGTTTTTCTCAACTCAGAATTAGGAAGAATTGACTCATAAAGGGCTGGAAACATTCAAAAATTTGTTTTTTGTTGCCCAGTGTTATTAAGTTCATTTATATCCAAGCAAAAACATAGTAAGTGCATCAAAATGACACACATCATTTTATATACAGCTCAAAAATGAATAGGGACATTTTACTTTCCTTAAATTTTTTATTTCATTATTAATTAAGGTTTTTTATAAAATCTTAATGCCAAAAGAAAAAGAAAAGCAGTATTTTAAATAAAACAAATCAAATAGAAATATCCCTATTCATTTTTGAGGAGTTTAAATAAAAAATAATTATACTAAGTTCACAATGTTTTGATTTTACAGAGAGAAACGGTATCATAGTATTTAGTAATTTAATTTTGTGAGAAGCTACTTAATGACTTTTTCAAATAAACCCACAATATACTCATACTATAATTACATTGCTTAAAACATTATATTTTATATATGTACATAATTTTACAGAATACTACAAAACAATTTCAATTACAAATTGAGGTCATTTTCCTTACTTTTAGTGCTTGAAACATGAACATAATAAATACATATATAAAACAGTAACTTAAATTAAATAGCTTGAAATATATTTATATAATACATATTATGTAAAAATATTACAGAATGCGTTTCATGTTTGTCTTATATTTTTTATGACTAGTGAATAAACTGACCCATACATTTATCAGTCTACGGCACAGATTTATGATTAAAGAGTATTCCTAATCAGAACTCAAAGGCTTTTAAACTTTTGACACTGCCTAGCTAACTTGTCTAAATTTAAAATTGAGATCTCTCGTGTTCAATATTATTTATATTAAAATTGAAGAAATGATGGACGAGCTTGTTGGGACATGCGTCTTGAATGTTGTGGGTTTGATTTATTTTCATTTCTTGACAGGTCTGGGAAATGAATCTTGACACTTCCATTCTGGTAAGTATGCGGCGGCAACCTCAAGATACCCATAAGGGGTTGCCAAAGAGCCATGAGACCCAAATGCCAGACTAGTTTCCCTACCAATGTCAGTACATTAAGATTAAATAGTCTTGTATCAGACAATGAGTCCCTTACATAGTTTCTCTATGATTTTTCGTTTTAAAAACTACCTTCACAGTTAACAAGTGTATGGTTATAAAAATTATAAATGATACAAATCTTTCGCACACTAGCAAAGAGCAACCAACTTATTTTTTATCAACAGATAACCAAATGGCTGATTTTGATGTCATTAAAAAAAAAAAAAAAAAATCTAAAGCAAATAACCTCATTGAACAAACCAGTGATTTATTAGAATAGACAATATCAGCCTCAATTTTAAATTAAAATTAATAACTACTTTATGATGGGCTAGTGATGAAAATTAATATCAAACATATAAAACACCACGTTGCTCTAAACAGGTAAATAAAATGCTAGGCGCAAAATTCATTAACAAATAGTTCTAAATGTATTATTATTTCAAAATTCAACACTCACATTAAGATCTTCATAAGCAGAAAAATATTCTGAGATCATTTTGACCACAATTTCCCAAAGGCAAGATACTCTGATTTTCAAATGAACCACCGTTCGAAAACGATTAACTTGTTTTAAGTAAAATTATATCAGTAATTACTTGTAGTTGAATGAAAAAGGAGGGAAAGTAAGTCGGCAAGGATCGTTCAGTTGGGAGTTTTAGATTTTATATAATTGTTAATAATTGGCGTTATTTTAACTGTCTGACTTTTTACCAAATATGATTTTTAAATTATTCTAGTTGTAAGATTGTTGTAATATTTGTAAGGTGGTATAAAAAAAAAAAAAAAATGTATATTACCATATAAGTAATAATGTTTGTTATTCAAAGTTAAGACCCAGTTTGTATGTAGTTCTTCCCTCTAAACAAATAAAGATTAAATAAATATACTGCACCTCGTTCGACTTTTTCCCACTTTGAATTTCGTGATGTTGAATTCATGAGACGATGGACTGTAGGCATTAGCATTAGATCTCAATGCCTCTAGTTTTATTCGAAGTCTTCTATTTAGATAATTTTCCGCTGGTGACCGTCCACTTGCGAGGGGTCTTTGCCGATATCGAAAAAGAATCTAACGAATCTTGATAAGTAAGGGGATAGGTTCCGTGTCTATAGCTTTAATACATATAAAAAAATGGTGATTATCGAAAGGACCGACATAATCAATATGCAAGCGTTCCCAATTTGATTCTGGTTCTTCCCATGGGTGCGCTGCTGCTTTTGGTGGACTATTTCTTGCATGAGCACAGTTTTTGACCAATCTTTCAATGCCTCGTTATCTATTTTTGTCCAATAGAAATACCTATAGTCTAGCAAGTTGCTTCATGTTTGTAGTTTCTTAAGGATAATAATGCGATCCTGGCGAAATAAAATTCCACTTGAAATAGTAAATGGTTCATCAGTAGACTGGAATCTGAGACGTTGTAGTATTAACCGAAGATATGGATTTTTTAAAGTTTCATTCGATATATAGTTATAAAGTTTCATTAGTAATTTGTTCAGTGGATATTTGAAATATTGTCTATGGATATACTTCTTCATTGATCAAAAGATTTGTCGAAAAATTTGAATGAAGTATGGGTGCACGTGATAAACAAACAGCATTTTTGATTAGCTCGCCCTTCGCGAATCAATCAATTTGAGTGTAGACAAAATCAGATAAGAATGGCGCATACCGACGAAGTCTAGAGATGTAATTTTTAGAACTGCTTTGTTGTGATGAAATATCCTAGTTAAGGGCTCATTGTCAGTAATAAGGGTGAAATTTCTACAAAAAAACGTACTTGTAAAGATAATTATGTCCAAAAAAAATGGCTAAGGCCTCGCAATCTAATTGGCTATAATTACACCCTGCTACTGTGAGAGCTCTTGATGCATATGCGACTGGCTTTTCCCGGCCAACTATTTCATGACTGAGAACTGCTGCGATGCCAGTAGCATCTGTCGTTAGTGGCAGTGGTAAGGAAGGATCATGGTGTGAGTCTACGATCACTGCAAAGTTTAGCTTGCAATTTAAGAAAGGTTGATTCGCACAAAGCAGACCAAAAAAATGTTGTTGTTTTTTTAAATATACGACGTAAAGGGTATGTGAGTGTAGAATAATCTGGTATAAAGTGTGAATAATAAGTGAAAAGTTGTATAAAACGTCTTAATTCATCAATGTTGGAGGGACGTGACATTTCCTTCATGGCTCGAATCTTTTTTTCTGGAGATTATTTATTTTATTATATTCATATTCAATACATGTAGTGCAAATGTACCCCGCTTTGTACAACAGGAACTAGCGATTAATGACGTCATGACGTCATTAATGACGTCATTAATTACAATAAACAAAATAATACATCTCATTCTAGTACGACTAAGCATATCGCTGATGTTTCAAATACAAATTAAAGCCTTTGTTATGGTATTAATAAAATTACATCTAATCTTTTTAAAAAAAATCACCGGAAACTATTGATTTATTTCACGTAGTTCCAGATCTCAGTAAATATTTTGTCAAAGTAAAATTGAATGGTATGCCTCAGCGTATCGGTGAAAATTCAGGCGCTCGTTTCTCTTTGATCTCTGAAAATGATTTTCATATATTGAATTTGTATATTTCAGTTCAAGAAACAAATATAGTTTTTCTTTCGTAATCCAACCGACAGTTGTTACCTATCTTATCTTGCTTTATTAGGTAAAGTATGAATTGAAAATCTTAATGTAGAATAAAAAAACATTGATGAAGAAATGCAAATTTTAACTCACAATCAGTCAAACTTAGTTAATGCTATGAATTCGATTGAAGATATTATTAAAGAATACGCCCCAGTATTTGAACAAAACGTATGTGTTCCTAACTATGAACTTTAATTGCAACTCCGACCCAGTTCTGAAAGATTGTTCGACCAGTAGATAAAAAAGAAAGATAAGTCCGATATTGTATTTATAGTATCCATCGGCTTTACTGGCGTTCTATGAGATCTATCAAGAACAAATTAGTCGTTTAATCCAGCATCGTTCTGACACGTAGGTTTATACTCATCAGTTTCAAACACTATTAATTAAATTTTGATACAGATTTAGTTTTATAACCACATTAAATACAAAAGGTACCTGCACAGCCTCATGAGACACCGTCCTGAATGATCTGGAGACTCGAAGCAGAGCCATCCGATGAATCGTGGCCAACCTACATTTCTGTCTGTGCGAGAGATTTTGGCTCCAGGCAGGGGACGCATACCTCAGGATACTCACAATAACACCTTTATAAATGGTCATAGTTGCTGGGTACCTGAGGCCCCAAAATGCTCCCACAATACGACTGAGTCCGTTAAGGGTTAGGGCTACCCTACTTCTCAAGTAGTCCAAGTGAGGTGTCACGTTGAACTTTCTTCCAATCCTAATCCCAAGATAGGTGACAACCTCACTTGGACGTATTCTTGATGCTTGTATAACCATTGTTATAGGGTGAGCCCTATCAGTCGTGCCTTTCAAGAGGATGGCCTGAGTCTTGGCGGAGGCCATTCTGAATTTCTTCTTCTCGCACCACTCTTCTACTAGGTTGGCGCACCTTTCAGCTTCTTCTTTCAGTCGGGCTCTGCTGTTCGAGGCTACCACAACGGCCAGATCATCTACATAAGCCGTAGAGGGGAACCGCTCCTCTTCCAGTACTCCCAACAACTCATTGAATACTAAATTCCATAGGGCAGGACCTAGAACAGAGCCCTGGGGATAACCTCTTTCCATGGAGTCTTCAACTTCAAAGACGTTACCCAGTATTCTTAAAGTTCGGTCCTGAAGATAGCTCCGTAATAGCTCGTACAAGTTGCTGGGAGCTTCATACTTCTGCAACTGTTGGAGTACGCAAGGCCACCAAACACTATCGAAGGCGGAGGTGATATCAAACAGGAGAAGCATAGCATACTTCTCCGCCTTCTCTTCGACGTCATTGCGCACTCTCAGCAGGGCATCCACGGTTCCCCTACCCTTAGTGGATCCGTACTGCCGTGGATGGCTCGCTCTTGAGAAGACTGGTCGTAGGCTCACCAGGAGTAGGTTCTCGAACACTTTGCTCATAACAGGGAGGAGACATATAGGCCTATAAGACTTGGCTAATTGCTTGTCCTTGTCTCCTCCCTTGTAAAAGAGCCTTATATCGGCAATTTTCCAATTTCGTGGAAAGTATCCCCTATCGAGGCAATCATTGAATAACTCCAACAATGTATCTTCGATATAGGGGATACTATTCTTTACCATAGCCGCATCGATTGCGTCTAAACCGGGAGCACGACCAGTCCTTTGCCTGTCCACAGCAGCACGGAGATCCCATATGTCCCATGGTGGGCACAAGTCAAGGTGGACATACCGTAGTGCGCCTTATGAATTCCTCTTCTTCATTATCTTGGGACGGATCATCTCTGGGGTAGATTTCTGCTATAAACATCTTCGATGTCTCTTCCAGAGTGGTTGCATGAGTAGCTCCGCACTTGAGCGCAGCAATCACTTGTTGTGGTGTCAGCTTACCCAGAGCCACTATGTAAGGAATACCCCAAGGATTCTTTGATGACTCCTCAACAATGAACTCGTCCCAAGACTTCCGCTTTTGTAAGCGCACCTCATTTCGATATGCCCTGGCTTTAGACTTGTACTCGTCACGAAGTGTAATGCGCCTCTCGTCACAAATACACCTCTGGTACGACCGCCTGGCCTTATAGAGCTCTCTCTTCATCACAGTTAAGGCCGGCGTCCACCATGGGACAGGTCGAGCTCTCGCCTTCCGATGCTGGAGGGATTCTTCAGCAGCATCACGGATGACAGTTGTGATCCTGTATACCCTGTAATCCAGATCATGAGTCTGATCCATGTCAGCTTCATCCCATTCCTCATCAACCAATTTTCCCTCCAGAGTCGACCGGAAGGTGCTCCAATCTTTTCTTCGGGTTATGTAACCCTTGTCTGTGCCATGGGAACTAAATGAACTTTCCACCAGCCTAAAAGATATCGCCTGATGGTCGGAACTCGTCTCAGATCGAAGGGTCCAATCGATGATGCGGTTTGCCAGCACCGGTGATGCCAAAGTCACATCGATCCAGCTGTGGCCTCTTGCACTGGAGAACGTTGGGATAGCGGAGGAATCGTTTATGACTAGTAGCTGGCTCCTTGCTATAAATTCACCGAGCTGGACGCCTCTTCTATTGGTTCGATTGGATCCCCAGACCGTGTTCCAAGAGATGGTATCTGAGCAGATGATCACGTTCCGAGTGCAAGCCGTGTTCATCTCCACGGCGGTTATGTCCCTTTCTATGTCATTTCCATCAGGCATGTATGATGAAACTAGCGTAAAGGAAATATTACGCCACTTGATATGACATGCGACACAATCCGCCGTGGTATACTGCCTCAGATCCATCACATCGATGTTAGGATTATTAATCACAATAGCAGCCCTGGGCCTCCTCTCTCTACTGCCCAAAGCTATAACTCTCGATGTGAGGCCAAACCCCGTTACTAAGTTCCCACGGCAGGTTGGTTCTTGAACCGCCATAACATCGTAGCGCGGATAAAGAGCCCGGAGTTCGTCTGCCACTATATGCCGGCGCCCCATGTTGAGCTGGAGGATGGTAAGCTCACTCATAAAAGGTCCTCTTTGCTACCTCTTTAGCCCACTTCAGATGCACAGGGCACTCCCGACTTCCCGCCTTGTGCTTCCTTTGACTAGCAGGCGCATTTACCCGCTCGCAGTTGATGCATGATGGGCTAGCCAGTTCTTTTTTCTTAGGGCAATCTTTAATAACATGGCCAGTGGACGCGCACCAAATGCAGACTACGGCATTTGATATGCAAGTGGCCTTAGTGTGCCCATATCCCTGGCATTTACTGCATCGAGGAGCGTCGAGGTAGTCTTTGATTGTAATACTCCACCATCCTCCATCTAAGCTTCCTATTTCCAACAGCAGGAAACGAACTGTAGGGTGCACTTCTATCACCCAATTCTTTGTAAAGCCATTTCTTGCCATTGAGGAAAAAAGTGGCCGGATATCATCTACGACCAACGGAGTGGGGACCGACTTCTCGGGTATTCTTTCCCATAAAAATCTCACCAACTCCGCTGAATCCCATGAGAGGGGGACGCCCTGAACCTCCAATCTAGGTTTCTTCCTCAAGGCAAGTTTGGCTTGAAGGCCACTGTCTCTTAGCCCTTGCCATCCAATCACCTTCGTGGCATCACTACTATTATCCATACGGATCAACACGGAGCCAGTCTTGGTCGTACGGACAATGGAGGCCTTTACTCCAATTTCGCTTGGTGAAGGCAACCCATTGATTATATCTGCTGGTCTCTTGCCCGTTCCGCTTATAGTGATATACGTCGATCTCTCAGTTTGAGTTGGCTTTGTTGGCAAAGATTTCACAATATCCGCAATGGTTATTGGTTTCTCTTGCCGTTGTTCTAGAGCTTTCGATTCTATTGAGATCACTCTGTTTGACGAAGTAATTGCTTTATTAGTAGCTTTAGTGTTTTTCCTCCTTCTCTTACTCTTGACCGTTTCAAATCTCTCTGTTACCTCCGAAGAATGATCCATATCTTGACTAGCAAGTTGGTGCTGTTCTCCAGAGGGGCCTGCCTTAGGCTGTACATGTTGAGGTGCTGAACTTGAAAGAGCCTCCAAAACCTTTGGCATAGAAGTCTCAACGATAACTTTGGTTAACATGTCATGCACCTTCTCCGATGACAATGTTTCATTTATTGCTCTTTGGACAAGGGTAAGTACACTGTCATAACTATCTTGACTATCTTCGTCTTCTGAGGTCTCAATCATCTTAACAAGGCATTGAATATTGGTGCTAATATGGTCCCTAACACTACTTACGGGCTTGTTTTCATGTTTGACCATGTATAAACGGAGATTCTCCTGTATTCGCTTGGCTTCAAGAAATAGATTAGAGCCCTCTTCCAATTTCTTTTTAGCAACAGGGGAACTCTTCCTGGCCCTCTTTATCGTACGTTTTCGTTCTTTACGAGGCTCCTCCACTCCTTCAACTATATTATCATTCAACACAGTAAATTAAAAGTGATGTAACCTTTAAATAAAAGAAAACTTACTTATGTTTCCTAAAGAGTCTTTGGGCTTCCTAGGGAAGCTTAAGGTAGTTATAGCTACCAAGGGGTCGAATAGTTTTCCTTAACACACTTTAAAACTATTTTCTGGAAAAATGTTAAGTAGTAGATAAAAAGGTTATAGTGAAATAAACTTGATGAGTCTTACACTGACACTTACCTTAAGGTACGACAATGTCTAACCCAATATTTCACTACTGAAGAACTTTACAAAACGCACTACAGAAATAACACTATAAAAGAAACACTTAACCTAACAGTCCAAAACTATATACACCAATAAAACGAAATTAACAGGAACAGTAACTACAAAATAACATAATTAATGAACAAACTAACAGAAACTTATTATGAAACAGAACAATTAACACAAAAAACACTATAAATAATTAGAAAATACGTAATCAAAAGCTATAAGCAATTACACTATAGAACTCGCATAACCTTCTCCTTATACATTAATCCTTTATTTCATATTAAAAATTTCTACTGATAATTGGATTTGATGGCAGTCTAAGATAAGCTAGCCTGTAGGAGAAAGGGCTCTTGCAGCCTTTCACTTCCCAAGCTCCACCTTCCCTCC
Organism: Nezara viridula; assembly: GCA_928085145.1. Lineage (NCBI taxonomy): Eukaryota > Metazoa > Arthropoda > Insecta > Hemiptera > Pentatomidae > Nezara > Nezara viridula. Next base: position 119,111,321 of record OV725078.1, read on the forward strand.
TCATCCTAGCAATCACCTCACACCGGGAACGTGTTTTTCAATGTTCAATTTTCTTCTAAATTCTAATTTCGTAAAAGAAATGAAAAAAATTTTCAACTTGTAAACAAAATTCTGAAAGTACGTGCAAATGAGCGAAGACAAAAGAGTGAGGGAACGGCCGGAAAACGTTTTGCTAAACGCACATCTCTTCCCCTCTATCCACCGGTAAACTTATCTTAGACGGACTCTACCACTCCTTTGGTTTTGAGAAAAAAACTCTTCACATCCAATTTTTACATCCTCTTAATTATCAAAGATCAGACATTTTAAAAAATGAGTCACTGACGTCATTAATGTGAAACAGTAATGTCGTAATGCATAATTTGGCTATGTGCCCAATTTCCATGCATAAATTATATTTTAATCTATTACGCTGCACATGACAGTTGTTAGCAGTATGGCTAGAATTTTCACAGTTGAAACATACGTTTTCTATTCCTAAGGAACGATAATTATTTTTATTTATACGAAATCTGTGAGCGATGGTTTCTTTGATTGGGATTACTTTGAAGTGGATACTCTCGAATTTGACTTGCATGGCCCTGAGATTTGATAAACACTAGTTCAGCCTACACTATTAGAAGTTGGTTTGGTAAACTCATTGCTTTCTAATCTAGCAGCTTCAAAGGCAATCGCTTTGGAGACAAATTCTTCGAATTTCTTGCATTCAGATTGTAGTAGTTGTTCTCATATCCAGTTCCCTTTTAATCCTCAGAAATGAATAAAATTTAAAACGATATAATTATATTTCACGGTATCCCGCTTAAATTTATTTATTTACTGCCTCTTCCTTTAACTACGCGCCGAATGGTTTTCATTTGAGTGGGTTAAAAATTCTGGGATAAAAATATATGGTGATACTCAAAATGGAAAGAGTTAGAATAGAATATTTTTATTTTATCTCTTCATTAATAATATTAATATTAATGAATTATATTAATAATAATACTATTTGAAACATGATTATTTTACGCTATAACAAATGTTTTGTCTGAAAACAGTTTTAGTAAGATCTTTTGTAATCGGACAATTTAATTACCGTGGTGAAACATTATGGAACAGTTCCAACGGCTGGGAATCATCGATAAAGCCGGACTGATAAGGAGAGAGATCAGAATTGTAAGGAGTGCAGAAGCTAGATCGATAAGGAGCGCTAGAATAGTTACACCTGTGACTGTACGTCGCTACCGGATCATAATGTTCATATGTTCTTCATATCTGTTCCAACCCGTTCCATTCACCTAATGGAGCAGTTTATCGATACCGTTCCAATACCGTTGCTCCAGAATCAACTATAACATTGTGCAAGTTCTAAATTGAGCTCTGAATTTCGGAACTTGCCTATCCTGATGATGAATGTGTATCGAGATTAGGATTAGGGACGGATTACTGTTTGAGGTCCCTTAAAATATAAATAAATAATATTTTAATAAAAACACTATCGTCTTATTGAAAATAAAAAATATATAATGTTTTTGTGATAAATTAAGTTAGGAAGTAGTTATATTAAGAAGAAAAATAAATTCCTCTTGTGAGTCTACATAAAAATAAAACTAGCCCCCTAATGAAATGAGGTCTGACGCAGAAGGCCAATAATTCATTAAATAAATATTTCCAAAACAATGGTTATACCTAAAATTTTATTTTATGTATAAAATTTATAAAAAAACGAAAATATATAGCTATTTATTTCTTGGATTTAGATAACAATCGTTGAAATAAAGACATGTTTCGAAATAAGCAATTACCTAAATTTTCATCGCAGTCATTCATTCACTATTCCGTTTATTTGTTCACTAAATTAAATTTAAAAAACGTAAAATAATTTTTCTGAAATAATTCCAGTACTCAAATAAGTTCTAAATCCACAAACAACACAAACAAACAAGCGACTAGCATGACTGCATAACAGCATACTACTGCAAGTGAAACAGTTTAAAATATATTATCTTTGGTGAAGTCTTATCAAGGGTGTCCGTCTTCCGGCGATCTTCTTGGTGGTGGTCCTCTTCTCCGTGCTCCGATGTTGAAGTGGGCTGGACCCACTGCCTCCTTCCAGTCATAAATGAATTTCTTGAACCGAGGGAAGTTCTCTTTACTTACCAACTGAGGAAGTTCATCCTCTGTTAGGACGTAAATTCCTGCGGTTCTCATCATCGTTGTCCTTATTCCTTCAAATGCAGTGCAGGGCCGTGAACACGTGCTCGACAGTCTCCAGAACTCCACAAGTGGGGCATTGGGGATCTATGTCCTGGCCAAAGCCATGTAGCTTAGCTCAAAAACACCCATGCCCCGTGAGGAACTGTGAAATCCAAAAGTCCGGGAGGATCCATTGTGCATCTAACCGCGACTGTACGGTGGGGAAGTATTTTCTGAGAGTACTCCCTTTCGGGGTAGCAACCCACCCACGGCTCCATTCCTCAATCGTATCCTCCCGGATTATCTTCTTCCATTTGTTGGGACTTTCCACAATCCTCACCCGTAGATTTTCTGGAACTCCAGCCAAGCCTTCTTTCTTGAATTTATGCTTGGTCACATATTCTCGCAGGAGGAGGTCGAGAGGTACCGCCCCCGCTAGGACCTGCACTGCTTCATGTGACGTTGTCCTAAATGCTCTGGTGACACGCAACAGGGCCATCTTCTGGATCGACGCCAACCTTTTTCGCTGTCGCTGTGTGAGGTTCCTATACCAGGAGGGAGATGCATACCTCAAGATACCCAGCACAACGCCTTTATAGATCGTCATCGTTGCAGGGTATCTGAGGCCCCAGAATGCACCCCCAACGCGACTGAGTCCGTTCAGAACAACACTAAATTTAAAACAACTTCTATTTTTTATAATTTGATATGCACATAATTTGTTTTTCTTTTTTTTTATTAGCCATTGTCCTCTTCTGTCATCCCCCTTTTTCTTAGCTTCCCTGGTGCAGTTCCTTCTATCGTCCCCTGAGAGGGTGTATGGAGCCCTTCATGTCTTCCTAAACGTATTTAAATATCTTAACGTATGGGTATTAGTTCAGGAAGATCGCTCTTTGTCAAAAACAAGAGCCATGTCTCTCTTAGTAGCTTGACCCACAGTGCCTCATAGGCGGTACATGCTAGTACAATATACTCAACGATTGTTATCTGTTTGGGCGACTTCAACGGACGTGTTGGCAGCAAGTTCAACGATGAGACCGTGGGACGCTTTGGAGAAGAGGTGACTAACGATAACGGTGCAAGATTAATAAGTTTATGTGAGCAATTAAACATGAAAATATTAAATGGATTCTTCAAGCATAAAGAAATTCACAAATTCTCCTGGCACCAGCCCACTAAAGGTCTAAAATCAATCATAGATTATATAATCCTCAGGCGCACTACTAGGATAAAGGTAAACGATGTTAGAGTTATGAGAGGGGCGGAATGTGGTTCGGATCACTTTCTTTTAAAGAGTATTCTGAATTTTAAACCCCATAATCTTCTTAGAAACTCTCCAGTGACCAGAGGAAATTCAGACTCTTCGAAAACGATTCGATACTCAATTGAGAGTATGAAAAATCAAGAATCAGTAAAAAGACTGTTCCAAAGCCGACTGATGGAGAAATTGAATCAAGAGAAAGGTCTGAATGATCAACTAAATTACGAAAATATAGTAAAGTGCCTGCATGCCGCAGCTTTAGAAGCTGTCGGAGAGGAAAGGAAAGAGGTTAGAGGAAAAAACAAGCCTTGGTGGAATGAGGATGCTGAAGTGGCTGTTCAAGAGAAAAAATATTTATACAATAAATGGTTGAGCTCTAAAAATGAGAAGGACCTGAGGGAATATAGAAATGCCTGTAAAAAAGTAAAAGCTATTAGAAGGAAGGCTTTAAATATCTATTGGGAGAAAACCTGCAAGTATGTGGACACTTACATTGATGGACAAAAGTCTAGTGCTGCTTGGAGAACATTAAAAAAATTGAAAAATTCCAAAAGATGTGGAGATAACTTCCCATTGATCAAGGAGCAGCAATGGGTGAATTACTTTGAAGAATTATTTCATGAGGAGCGACCCGATTTCGCATGGAACCAATCCGATGAAATAATGCTAAATAAGGAAGATATACCGCCAGTCACAATCATAGAACTGGATTCAGTCCTCAAAGGAATGAAAAATAGAAAATCTCCCGGCCCTGGTTCTATTCCAATTGAATTAATTAAAGCAGGCCCGACCGAACTCAAAATGACACTGGCAGAAAGTATGACACTTCTGTTAAATGGTGGAGAGATTCCTGAAGAATGGAAACAGGGTTATATCACTCCAGTTTTCAAAAAAGGCCAAAAGAATGATGTTTCCAACTACAGAGGTATTACTGTTACCAGCTCGCTGAGTAGATTATACGGCCGGATAATTAAAAGCAGAATTGAAAATGATTTAAAGGAAGAGATCAGCGAGGAACAGGCGGGTTTTCGAGCTGGAAGATCATGCACTGATCACATTTTTAGTCTCTCACAACTTATAGAAAAGAGGATGGCCCACGCCCGTGAACTCCATATGATATTTGTAGATTTACACAAGGCCTATGATTCAGTACCTCTAGCGAAATTGTGGAAAGCTTTGGAAGCCACATCTATTAAGAGATACCTCATCAGAGCAATTCAAGAGCTCTATAAAAATATAACGGGGGCTATAAAAATTGGAGATAGAGTGTCTAGAAGCTTCTTCATTAACAAAGGATTGAAACAGGGCTGCTGCCTTTCACCCCTGATTTTCAACATTTATATAGAACAAGCCCTTAAAAACTGGAAAAGATCGTGCTGTGGAATGGGTGTTCAAATCGGGAATGATGTCATCTACAATTTGCAGTATGCCGATGACCAAGTCATAATCGCATCGGATCCGGATGATGTTAGCTATATGATGAGGAAGTTGCTGGACACGTATTCCAGATGGGGTCTGAAAATCAGTGAAAGTAAAACAGAGTATATGGTTTTCAACGCTCCAAATTTGCCCCTTGAAATTGATGACTGGACGCTAAATGTCAGCCAGCAGTTCAAGTACCTCGGATACTGGTTATCTTCAAAGGGTGGTAGTGAGGTTGATATCGAACATAAAATAAATAATGGGAAAAGAATAATAAGTTCGATAAATTCAACCCTATGGAGGAAAGAAATAAGATTAGAAACTAAAAAAAAGATATACCATTCCTTTGTAGAAAGCGTAGCCACTTACGGATCAGAAGTCTGGACACTGACAAAAAAGATGGAAAATAAGTTGCTTTCCATGGAAATGGATTTCTGGAGAAGAAGCTGTGGCATATCCAGAATCGAGCGGATCCCAAACGCAGCAATTAGAGACAAGGTCGGATGTCAAAAGAACATCCTTCACCTGATCGGGACCAAACGGTTAAAGTGGTATGGCCACTTAATGCGGATGGATGAGAACCGCTGGCCAAAGAAAATTTATAACTATATGCCACCTGAAAGAAGGAAGCGTGGAAGGCCAAAGAAGAAATGGATAGAGGACGTGGAGGAAAGCATGGCAGCCAGAGGGCTTCGTGAGGGAGATTGGATGGACAGGGAGCAGTGGCTTTTGGGTGTTGGGGATATGACTCCTTGAGTTGTATAAAATCCAAATATAAAAAAAAAAAAAAAAAAAAGATCGGAAACCCTCGTAAGAATCTGTGAGATCAAGTATTCCGGAAGGATCAATGTCGGTTCTAGTAGTGATCCGGCTATGGAAAAGAACTTTCCCAGGCTATCAACTTTTGGAATGTTCAACCACCACCTGTTTCATTCTTCTACTGTATTCTCTTCCATCTTCTGGTATTATTTACTATTCTCACTCGAAGGTACCGAAAAGACCCGCTAGTCATTCTTTCTTATTCATATGCTAGAAGTACTCTTCTCGTAAAAGAAAGTTGAGAACTATATCCCTACCAAGATTTACACCTCCTTAACTGATTGTTTTGTATTATCTGACAGCTTGAAATTTTTATAGGAGTGATAGCAGTCCCCAAGGCCTATTACAAAAGTTTATGTAAACCAATGGGCCAATTTTCAGCGGAAAAGTAGGAATTCTTGTTTTTTTAAAGTAGGAAGCGATAACTAAAAAAATATTTAATATATATAATTAACCATTGCGTCAATGTAAACTAGACAAAATTTACTTTAAAAGAAAGTAGGGGGTAAAACCATTTAAAGAGGACTTTTGAGCGGATTAACTAAGCAATATTCTGTTTTCAAAAAACCATTAATTATTCGTGATTTTTTCTATCATCATCCAACTGTTCTAAAGATACCCAACTTTTAGAAAAAACTCTTCGTTTAATAAGCATTAAGTCCGTATTAATCAAGTTGAGGTTTATTCGGCAAAAACTTTAGATTCACCTCAAGCTGTATTATGTATGAAATGATGTGATTTATTATCCTGTCAAGTAAAAGTGCCCTTGTTTTCAGCAAAAGTATCTAGAATAAATTGTTACAAAGCTTTTATTTTATGTTTTTCCATGGTCTGGAATGGTCTACTGTAGCAAACATAATTGCCTGGATGCACCTTTTATTTTTCCGGTAAGGTGATTATGAAACTGGTTTTTTTTTTTTTTTTTTTTTTCACCCAGGTCTTTATTATAGGAATTGATCCGTATTTATATGTGACAAAGTAAATGTTCCTGTGATTTGTATATATTAAAGTTTTAATATATATTTAATACGTATTAATAGTTGAAGAAATCAGCAGGTTTCTTTATTTTAAACGTAAATTTAAAGATTCATTAGCGAAACCTGCAAGTAGAACGGGATCGTGGTTATGGCATAATTTGTAAACATGTTCTTTCGTAACTTTGGAATCACAGAATTCTGTAAACAGGGAATCTATACTCACATTGAAGGGGGAGGGGAAATACTCATAAAGGTTGTGTTTTAGAACCATAGACGTCAATTTTCGGGTTAAGGAATTTAGACTCAGGCAGAAGGTGCTTTGATGGCGCAAGTTGCCAATTTTTAAGGGAGGCATATTTAAACCGGTTTTTGAATTTTTGAGGGGGGGAATTTATGGACGGGTTATGAATTTTCGGACTGAGGGACAAGGAGATAACAGGAAACAGACCGCTGTAAGTGCAATTGTATATGACCTACGATTTTTCTAATTCTACCTTAGCTTACTCTGTTTTTAAGAAAAGGTGAGCGATAAAATATCTTGGGAGGAGAGGAGGGTAGGTTCTTGCGCCAACAACCTTGGGAGAGATGGGCAGCCCTGTTTAGACCTTTATTTTATGGAAAAATACCTGACGAAACAAAAATAAAGTAATATATATATATATATATGTGTGTGTGTGGGGGGGGGGGGGGGAGCCTCGCGTATGGTGAGCGTCCCACGAGTGGCGAATGTGGGGATGGTCGGTGGAAATTCCTTGGAAGTTTCTCCCGGCAAAGTCCGATGGACTCGCTGACCAACAATGAGAGGGTCCCTCCAGACTTGCTGGAGGGAAGGGACCTCCAGGCTTGCTGGAGGGAGGGGACCTCCAGACTTGATGGAGGCAGGGGCCCACCAGACTTGCTGGAGGGTGTGACGTATGGTCGAACACCCTACTCACAGATCTTTAGTTCACCATACACCACAAATAGTCATGGATTTCCCTAGAGTAAAACGCTTATTATCCGGAGGTAAACTAGTCCCACGTTCGGGGACTAGTCGTCCGCTTGTAAAATTGTTGGGCTTAGTAACGAGAGAATTCCTAAAAGATTAATATTTGCTGTACCGAATGGTAAACGTCCGAGGGGTAGACCGAAGCGAAGGTGGGAAGATTGCATTAAAACCGATCTGAAGGGACTGGGTTTGGACGGCGAACGGTGGAGGAAGGTGTGTGTGTGTGTGTGTGTGTGTGTGTGTGTGTGTGAATTGTGAAATGTGTGAACACCTAATGAAAATTCCTGGATTCGGTCCTGCCTGCAAGACCTTTGATCATTTATCTTATTAAATTTAATCACTATTTTCTCAAAAATAATTTGTCTATTTTGCGATTTATTTAGAATTTAATTATCTTTAACAGTTTTTGAGTAATTCTTCCTTATTAAATAGAAACATGCACACCTTAAGAAAACCCAAAACAGGTCGTCACTTCTTTTCCGTTCGGAATAGGCCCATGCATCCCGTACTTTTTTGTTGTAAATTTTGTCTAGAATCACGCCCCCCCCCTCCCAATAGTATTTATACAGTTAGGGATAAGTGTCCATATTAGTATTTTATCTAATCCATCTCTAAACAAAGCGTTCGCGGACATACCTTCAATTTGAACTATATTCAATATGAATGTTAATGTTTACATTTAATTAATAAAGTAGTTATAATAAATAAATAGGTTTTATTTATTCTATATAACGTAAATAATTTATAACAACGAAAATCATTAGATGTGAATATCTCCTAAACAAAGGGTTTGCGAACATACCTTCAGAGGAAATTTTTTTCTTTATTTCAGGTCCTTAGTTCATTTTTGCAGTTTGGCCAGTTAACTCAAAAACACATTGTATATATACCTAGTTCTGCCATAAATACTGTTACAAAAGTTGAACTTTGTTTACATCCTTGGGTATTATTTAGATAATCCTTACCTCTATCAGGTTATTTTCTTTACATGTCAGGATAATAATCCCAATTAGTTTGTATTTTTCTTTCGCTCAGTTAACATGGAGTGGGGTGATAAAGAAAACCGAATAGCTGTGATCGCCTTACACAAAGTTGGAAAATGTAGGTCAGAGATTTTCAACACTTTGAAACCTTTGGGTATCAGCCGTATGTTCGTGTACCGCACTATAAATAGATATAATGAGACCCTATCTGTATGTGACAGACCTCGACCGGGCCGTCCCTGCACTGTGAGAACGGCAAATGCAGTGAGAGCAGTGGCTGCTCGAATCAGAAGAAATCCATTCGAAAACAACAAATCATGTCTCGGGAAATGGGAATCTCTGTCAGATCAATGTCTCGCATAATAAAAAGTGACCTTAGGATGGGTGCATTTCGAAGAATGACAGGACAAAGGCTAACCACTTCCCTAAAAAAAATTAGAGTGGATAGATGCAAAGTGCTCCTTGGCGTTACACCAATGGTCTTCATCGAAAGATTTTGTTTAGCGATGAGAAAATGTTTACAATTGAAGAAAAATTTAATCGCCAAAATGATCGTGTGTACGCACACAGCTCTAAAGAAGCCCAGGAAGTCATTGGAAGAGTGGAAAGAGGTCATCACCCTTCCTCAGTGATGGTTTGGTGGGGAGTTTGCTTTGATGGCACCACAAAGCTCCATTTTTGTGAAAAAGGAGTTAAAACAGCCGCTAAAAACTATCAGGACGATATTTTGGAACCTGTTGTCAAGCCTCTAAATGATACTCTGTTTGCTGGAAGTCATTGGGTTTTCCAGCAGGATTCCGCTCCAGCTCACAAGGCCAGGTCAACTCAGCAGTGGCTGCAAAAGAACATTCCAGAGTTCATCTCTGCCTCGGATTGGCCCTCAGGAAGCCCTGATCTCAACCCACTAGATTATCGGCTTTGGTCCGAACTGGAGAGGATGGCATGCCACAGAGCACATGTCTAACTTGGAAAGCCTCAAACAATCTCTGGTCCGAGCAGTTGAGCGCTTTCCTCAAGAAGTGCTGCGTGCTGCTATTGATGACTGGCCACGGAGATTAAATGCCTGTGTCAAGGCAAAAGGGACATTTTGAGTAATTTCTTTTTTGTTTTACTCTCTATAGATATACATTTTATTTTCTAATAAAGTTTTTGAAAAAAATAATTTTTCTGTTGAAATCTGTATATATTTCCTTGTAACAATATTTATGACAGGACTAGGTATACATTACGGCTTCAGATAAATAAATTTTGTCCCATCTATCGGTGCAAGTAAATATCCGAAAATCTTGAGTTTTGTTCGGTGGTGGTAGGCACCCGACCATACTATTACAGCAAGTTTAAATATTATTGTATGTATATTATATGTAAATTTTCCAATATATTGAATATGGAAGTAAATTCCCTTGGAGTGGATAGAATTTATTCATAGTCAGGCTCTAGCCTACCTCATCGGTCTACCAGGCCTACCGAAGAGGCGTTTTCCGCCTGCCGCACGGGGAGCCACCTAACAACCCGTGCCTACACCTATGTATGTATATATATATATATGTTTTTACAAAATTTCTTCAAGTATCATTGTATTTTATTAACTTTATTATTAAATACGGTGTGCCTCTGGCATGAGGTATCGAGGCTCTATTTTAAAACAATGAAGAGGATCTCGTTGTTAACATAAAAACCGGGATCAACACGTCGAATAAACAACAGAGTCAATCAACATTTGTTATTTTATTGAATAATAATTGCCTGCAGACGGCCGACACTAGCCAGAGACCTCTCCTCTGGTAAGTAGTGGAAGCACCCAATGATGGCCACCCCCTAGGGTGAAGAAGCGAAGGTGTAGGCAAGGGTTGTTAGGTGGCTCCCCGTGCCGCAGGCGGGAAACGCCTCTTTGGTAGGCCTGGTAGACCGATGAGGTAGGCTAGAGCTTGACAACTCGCTACGAGCTGGTAAGGAGGCTCAGAGGAGACAGCCCCTCCACCGGATTCGGGGGCAATGCGCTAATAACCCACTCCTCTTAAATACTCATTATTACGAAACCTCTACAAGCAGAAATAGCCGGATTGTCATTACGGAATAAAACCAGGAAACGTTTGATGGACTTAAGAATCGCCTACTGGAACATTTTATCTTTATATAGACTCGAAGCCCTGCGGGCACTCCTCGAGCAAATTGACAAATATCGCATTGACATCGCAGCGATCCAGGAAGTCCGCTGGCTTGGAAGTGGCACCCTTGAAAAGAGATACCATACCGTATACTACAGCTGCGAAACCAATCATACATATGGAACAGGATTCATTGTCAGAGGAAGAGCTCGGCAGTTAGTAACAAAGTTTATTCCCATCTCCCCTAGATTATGCTACCTACGTCTTAAAGGAAAATTCTTTAATATCTCGGTAATTAACTGTCATGTAGCTACTGAACTGAAGTGTCATCTGAAGAAGAGAAGTAAAACACGTTTTACAAAGGCCTCTCTAAAATCTTCAAGGTTTGTCCAGCCTATGATGCTAAAATAGTTCTAGGAGACTTGAACGCCCAGGTAGGCACGGAAAGGAAACACCTACCAACAAGCGGAACCTTCAGTCTTCAACAAAACACAAATGCCAATGTCCAAAGAGTGATTGACTTTGCGGACACTCACGGCCTGGTGGTCGGAACCACGGGCGGATCTACGGGAGGGGATTTCGGGCTGAAGCCTCCCCCCCCCCCAAAATGGTGAAATATAACAATATTTTATCGAAAAAAATATTTAAAAAGTATCTTTTAAAGTATTTTTGTTCATGTGATTACATTTAAAAGAGCTTTAGGAATCACTAAACACCATTTCATATAGGTAGTTAGTTTCTTTCTTTTTTTCCAAAGTAATTATCGTTATTTTTATGAAAAAATAACTTTCGGGCTGAAGCCCCCCAAAAATAATTCCTGGATCCGCTAGTGGTCGGAACTACCATGTTTCCAAACAAAAATATACACAAAGCTACCTGGAAATTCATCGGTGCGCTTCAAAGAGATAACTTTGAAGAAGAAATAGCCAGAGTAGAGGACGACTTCTCTAATGATGCCGAGCCACCGGATGATGAAGATATAGACGGCCACAGCGAAGCTGAAAAACAACAAGGCTCCAGGCGGAGCTGATACGCTATGGAAGAATGCAACTAAGAAAGGAGCTCTATAACATCATTTTGAAGATATGGGAAGAAGAGAAAATGCCTGAGGAGTGAAAAAGAGGAATTATCTACCCACTGCAAAAGAAAGAGGACCAATCGGATTGTGACAATTATCGAGTCATAGTACTCCTCTCATGTGCTTGTAAAATTCTCTCTAACATCCTATTTGAGAGACTAGTTCCTCATGCCGAGAGGGAGATAGGCAAATATCAAGCGGGATTTTTGGTCCACATTGGACCAACTGTTCTCACTGAGGTTGATGCTGGAGAAATGCAAAGACTATCAGGCTCAAAGTGTGTAGTACGAGTAGGAAGTGACTTTCGGAAAAATTTCATACTAACTGCGGTGTAAGACAGGGAGATGCTCTAGCCTGTCTTCTTTTTAACTTCGCTGCAGAGAAAGCAGTGCGTATGTCCGGAATCCAACTCCACGCAACCCTTCTTAACAGTACCGTTCAGCTTCTTGGGTACGCTGACGACTTTGATATTGCCGCCAGATCGGAACGTGCATTAAGAGAGTCGTTCTTGGCCATAGAAGATGCAGCAAAGAAACTTGGGCTACACATTAATGAAGCTAAGACCAAGTATATGAGAGTCGGAGGAGATGGGCCAGGGACCGGTTCTTTTGTGGCTGGAACAATATAATTTCGAAAAGGTATGCAGCTTTGTTTACCTCGGGTCTGAGGTCAACTCCGAAAACGACATCTCTAGAGAAGTTAACAGAAGGATAGCAACGGCAAGACGGTGCTACTTTGGTCTTTCGAAGCATTTTGGAAGCAGGTTCCTCTCTAACAGGACCAAGATCACTCTCTACAAAACCTTGGTCCGCCCTGTTTTAACTTATGGATCAGAAGCATGGGCATTTAAGAAGCAAGATGAAAATAGACTTCTGATCTTTGAGAGATCAATCTTGAGAAGGATTTTTGGTCCTGTTAGAGAGGGTAGAATTAGGAGAAGATGGAAAAATGCCGAACTTGCTTGCCTTTATAAGGACATAGACTTGGTGAGGTTTATCAAGATATATATATATATATATATATATATATATATATATATATATATATATATATATATATAAGATAAAGACCGGAGACCGGCGATATCAGCCTTAATGCCATCCTGAATGTAAATAAACATATGAAATGTATATAAGGAGGATTACAAAAGGAATAAATCAGTATCTTTTCTGAAACCGTGAGTGTTGCATTTCAAGCCCTTTCCTTTCTTTTTTTTTATTGTTAGAGTCCGCCGACGCTTAACTGGTGCCGAAACCCGGGACTACGACAGGAGAACAGAGAAGTAATTTTTTTTTAAAAGTCATTTTTTTTTCTCTTGGTTTTTTTTTCTTCTCCTAGTCATAAGGAAAGAGTGAAATGCCAACAGAGGGCTTAATCAGGCCGGGAGTGTTGAGCGCCCCGGAAATCCCTCAACCTCAAGAAATTCCGCAGATACCTCAGATCGCGCAGGCCCCTCAGGTTCCTCAGATACCTCAAATACCTCAGGTACCGCAGATTCCGCAGATCCAGGAGATCCCTCCCTTACCGAGGGACACATTGGCAGAAGCGCACGCTAACGCGCTGGAATGGATGAAAATAAGAGCGGCGACCACGCAGGACCTACGAAGAGCCATTGCGGACCTGGAACGCTTCGGGGGCGAGGTAGGTGAGCTTAACCATTTCCTGAAAGGCGGAGACCGCCTCATGTCTAGAATAGAGGTAAAGGTGGCGGAGGACCTGGTAAACCTAGGGGACGCGGAAGCGTTGAAAGCGGCTCTGGTGTGCCGAGTAAGGAGGAGCATCCTGAACCAAATTCAGGCGGACGAGGAGACACCATGGCCGGTGATTAAGGAGCGACTGAAGAAGGCCTTCGGAGGAGGCAGATGGACGCCGGAGGAAGACATCTTCCAAATGTTTAGAGAACGGCGGTCCCAACGTCAGACGAGGGGCCAGTATGCGGGGGTACTAGTGGCAAAGTACAACCGCATAACGGAGAAAATGCGCGAAACAATGAGTGTGGGAGAGGTGGAGGCCAGGATGGAGTTCCTCTCGACGATACTCAAGGTCCAGTTGGCGAAGGAAACGGGGAGGAGAGACGGATTGCCCAGGGAGAGATCATTCCTCGAGTGTGCCCAGGAAATGATCGACCTAAGCGCAAGGGAAGAAGAGACGCGGATGGACGTGGAAGAACCAGGGTGGATCCGGGTGAATGACAGACGACCCCGGACAGCCCCGATGGGTTGGAAGAGGAGAGAAACGGTACAGCCGAGCGGAGAAAAGGTCAGGATGGGTGAAAAAAGGTCCGGACAGGCGAGGCCGAGGAATGGACCCCGCAGGGAAGACAGGAAATGTCATGGGTGCGGAAAGCCAGGACATTTAGTTGCACAATGTCCGCGCACTAGATGTTTCGAGTGCGGTACCGAAGGGCATATTGCTAGGCAGTGCCCGTACATATTCCGGAGGAGAGAAAGAACTCAAGACGAGCCCATGGAAGTAAACACGCAGAAGTTGACAAGACGGGCTAGGATGCAGCGGAAGGACGGATCTTCGGAGGAGGCAACCGAGGAGTCGGGAACTTCGGGGACAGAGACGGACGAACCAGGTAGCAGTGGAGGCGAAGGAGGCAGGAGCAACCAACGGACCGAGCAGCGACGAACGGCGGCGGTGAGGAGGAAGCTGGGCGGCATCTGAGGAGTGTGGCAGCAGAGAGGCGACCGCACAGCAACATGCAATAACATCCGAGGTAAGCCATGCTGGTTGCCAATTATCGAGGTAGACGGGGGAGTAAAGTGCCTCGTGGATACCGGGAGCTCGAGCACTATTATGACCAGAGGGGCGTTAGGGAAAGTGTGCGGGAGTGAGAGGGCACTCCGGATCCAAAAATGCGATTGCCAGCTAATCACTCTGGGTGGCCCCTGTAGCGTAGAGGAAGAAGCGACAATAAGACTTGATCGGTGGGCAGGAAAAGAGGGCGAACTGAAGGTACACGTAGTGAAAAACATGACTCGGGAATACCAGGTCATAGTAGGGTGCGATTTGTTAGGGCAGGTAGGGGCGAGCATTAGGAATCGTAGAGGAGCCTGGAGTGTTAGGTTGGGAAAGAGGAAGTTCGGATGTATAGGGGTCGCGAGAGAGAGAAGGGTGCGGATAGGGGCGGTGAACAGAGTGGAGGACTGGAGGAAGTTGCTACAGGAGGAGTTTAGGGACATTTTCTTCAGGGAAGGTGAGGTATTAGGGGTAACAGGGAGGACGGTGCATGAAATCCCACTGAAGCAGGATAGGGTAACTTACGTGAAAGAGAGAAGATACCCGCAGGCGTTGAGGCAGCATATTCGAGAGGAGCTAGATAGTCTAAAAGAACAAGGGATCATAGTTGATAGCACCTCACCATTCAATAGTCCCCTGTGGGCGGTGAAGAAGAAGGCAGCACCGGGGGATAATAAGGAAAAATACAGGGTGGTAGTAGACTATCGTAAATTGAACGATAACACGGTAGACGAGAAGTACCCGATCCCAAGATTCGAAGATATACTCGATAGGTTGAGTGGGGCCGTGGTCTTTAGCACGTTGGACCTTAAGGCGGGATACCACCAAATTCGGATGCACCCGGAAGACCAACACAAAACGGCGTTTACATTCGAAAGGGGGCATTATGAATTCACCAGAATGCCGTTTGGTCTGAAGAATGCGCCCATAACATTTCAGCGTCTGATGGACGAATTTTTGAGGGGTATCGATGACTCGGTATGTCAGGTATATATGGATGACCTGCTGATTTTTAGCAGAACGGAAACCGAACACGTGGGACATCTGAGGTCAGTATTCGAGAGGCTCCGGCAATTCGGGCTGAAATTGTCAAGCGAGAAGTCTCTGCTGGGACAAACGCGGATCAATTTTTTAGGCCACACTATCTCTAGCGAGGGGGTCAGACCGGATGCGGCAAAGGTGGAGGCAATCACACGGATGGCGGTACCACGGGACGTGAAGGGGATCCGTAGGCTTCTCGGGACGCTGAACTACTACCGGAGATTCGTACCTGAGATGGCAGAGTATTTGGTACCCATTAACAATTTGTTGAAGAAAGGCGCGAAGATTGTGGTGACACCAGAGATGGAGAATAATATCCGAAAATGTATGAATAGGTTGCTGACAGAGCCGGTGTTAGCGTTCCCGGATTTTGAGAAGCTCTTTAATATAACCACCGATGCGAGTGAATACGCATTAGGGGCCGTTTTGTCCCAGGGGGGAGGGAGGGTGAACGACCGATAGCATACGCGAGCCGTCGGCTTACGGGTGCGGAATCGCGATACAGCGCTTTGGAGAGGGAGCTACTCGCGATAGTATGGGCGATCGACCATTTCAGGCCATACGTATTTGGGAGGAAATTTCGAGTCCACACCGACCACAAACCCCTGCAGTGGGTAGGGAAACTTAAAGAAACCTCAGCTAGGGTCACGCGATGGAAGGAAGTCCTTAGCCAATACAATATAGAGGTGGTGTATAAGCCGGGAAAGGAGAACGTGGTGGCGGACTGGCTCTCTAG
Source organism: Nezara viridula (assembly GCA_928085145.1). Lineage (NCBI taxonomy): Eukaryota > Metazoa > Arthropoda > Insecta > Hemiptera > Pentatomidae > Nezara > Nezara viridula. The sequence goes on from OV725078.1 coordinate 119,127,657, forward strand.
GGCCATCATGATCAACGCGGTAGAAGAGGACGGGGGAGGACCATCGCGAGACGTGCGCCAATTCTTGAGTGAATGGACTCCCGATGGCGAAGGAGCAGATGATATCGTCGGTATAGATGACAGGGGAGAGTCCCCGGAAGAGGAGAGCTCAGCGGAGGAATGAGCAGTGGAAATGGAGGAGATAGACGACATCATCAATGACAAGCATCGTCAGGTAATCTGGAAAACGAGAGTAGCAGGGATGATGAAAATAGATTATCGAAGATATGGGAAAAGCAAGATTCGCGTCATCTGGTCGCAACCCGGGGTGAGTGAAGAGCAAATTTGTACAGCACTGAAGGACGCCACGGAACCTGGAAAGACGCACCATCTCTATGTTGGGAATAACACAGTATGGGATAAAATAAAGCGGATGTGGAGATCCGAGCGAATTGGTGTGGACAGAACACTCATCCGTTGCAAGTACGCAGTGGAAACTATACAGGATGAGGAACAGCAACAGGCAGTCACATTAGCTTATCACCAGGGGAAAACCAACCACCGAGGCGTGAACGAGACGCTGCAGGCATTACGTCGAAAGTATTTCTGGTGGGGCATGAAAAAATCCATCCAAGAGGTCATAGGGAAATGCGAGGTGTGTATGCGCACGAAATATGATCGACACCCCCCCAGAGGGATTCAGGAAGAGACACCGACGGGGAATATGCCACTACAGGACCTCCAGATTGATACATTTACCTGGAGAGGGTTCAAGTGGGTCACGGTCATCGACGTCTTTAGCAAGGTAGCTATGGCACACCAGGTCATGGACAAGTCTGCCAACGCAGTTGCGGAAGCCCTACAAACCTGGGTGCAGTTCTACGGGGTCCCCGAGAGGATCACATCGGACGGTGGTAGGGAGTTTGACAATGCCGCGATTAGGGAGGAGGTGAAACGACTAGGGATTCGTTGGCATTATAACACCCCGGGGCATCCTAAAGGGAGAGGCGGCATTGAGCGGTTGCACAGCACGCTGAGTGACCACATCCGGGTGTATCAGGGGGAAAAAGGGTTGGAGCCGGATGTTGCAATGAAGAAAGCGGTAACAGCCTACAACCACTCGATTCACTCCGTCACGGGATTTTCGCCCGTGGAAGTACTATTCGGGATGCGCAGGCCAAGGCGAGATTGCGGGGAAACAACGGTTAATGAACCATTAGTCGAGCAAATCCAGAGCAATAGGGTGGAGGTGGAAAAGACGTGGGGAAGAGTAACGGGGAAAATTAAGCGGGAAAAGGAGAAGCGGGTAGAGAGGCAGAATGTTCGCGTACGTGACCAAATGGGTGATCTAAAGATCGGGACAATAGTGTACCGTAGAGTAGGAACCAACAGAGGGAAACAATTGTTGCGGTACGAGGGTCCATTCAGAGTGATTGCTATTAGGGAGCATAATCTGCTAACGATCGAAAGCGTTAATGAACCTAGAAAGAGGAGAACGGTTCACATTGAACAATTGAAGCTCCCAATGATAGAACCGGAACAAAAACTAATGGATTCGTAGTACCCTCACCACGGTTTATAACAAATATGTTTTTTTTGGTTTGGTTGTCTAAGCAAAAATATGGTGTATTTTTTTTTTTTTTGTGTGTAAATAGAATCATAGCAATACAGTAGAGGAAAGTGTATTATTTTTTTTTTCTTCTCTGTTTTTTTTAAGGGTATTAAGAGTTCTGTTTTTGGAAGCAAGTGTTGTGTTTAGTTCTGTTTTTTTATTTATTTATTTCTTTGTATTCTTGTATGCCTCGAGTGAGTTTTACTTTCTTTCAACTTTATACTTGTAAAAACAATTGTAAGGTGTTAAGACTGATAATCGTTAGCTCCGATCTAGGAATATCTAAGTTTCCGAAAAATCCTATTCGTAAACTGGTGGGGGGGAGATAAAGACCGGAGACCGGCGATATCAGCCTTAATGCCATCCTGAATGTAAATAAACATATGAAATGTATATAAGGAGGATTACAAAAGGAATAAATCAGTATCTTTTCTGAAACCGTGAGTGTTGCATTTCAAGCCCTTTCCTTTCTTTTTTTTTATTGTTAGAGTCCGCCGACGCTTAACTTATATATATATGTATATACATTTAGAGAAAAAAATATATTCTACAATTTTCTTTCAGGCGATTATCTTTAGAACGAAATTTGACCAAAATCGAGAGGCGAAAATAAATTTTTCGAAAATTGTCAATTTAAGTCAGTGAATATCTCGAAAATTGTTGCAGATATGAAACATATTAATAAAGACTTTCCTGAAGGAAATTCTATTAGTTTTAATATTCTATAAGATAATGATTTGTCTACGATGCCTCATTTTCAAAATATATGAAGAAATACAGAAAAAGTGACCTTTGCGGCACCCCCCTACCATGAAGCAGAAGGAGTAGGGGCGGGTACTTTTAGTATGTTTACCTCCCAAGTGTCCCCAACAAATTCCCAAATTCCATTGCTTGTCCATCCGCCATGTACTCAACAAGCCCTTTTTTCTATTCGTTGACAGGACTAATGTCAGTTGCACCGTACATACAGGCGGATGTACGGGGGGGGGGGGATAGGGGAGGATTTCGGGCTGAATTTCTCCCCAAAATGGTTAAATATAACCATATTTTATGGTAAATATGGAAATATTAAAAAATTATCTCTTAAAGTATTATTGTTCGTGTAATTACTTTTAATAGGACTTCAAAAATCACTTAAACACGATCTCATATAGGTAGTTAGTTCATTTTTTTCCCCTAAATAATTATCGTTATATATATGAAAAAAAAAGCTTTTGGGCTGAAACCCCCCAAAATTAAATCTTGGATCCGCTAGTGGCCCAAATACATACAAAATAATACGTATGTAATTATTTACTATGTAATATGTAACTACTCATCTTGTCTGTTTTATTTATATTATTAAAAAAGAAATAGATTCATATGTTCTCAGATTAGGCTTTGCATGATAAAATTAGTTTCTCTTTTTTTTTTTTCATCCAAACTTGGAATTTCTATAAAAAGGAAACTTTTTCACCAAAGTAGAAACCCTGACAAGAATTAATATATGACAATGTCTTATTGACGACTGGCAACAATGCTTTTAAGTGTTAAACCCGCTTTATCAGTAATAACAGGAATTCGATTTTTTTTTTTATATATATTAAGGAAAAAAACACCATCAATTACGGACTCTATTTATATGTAGTTTTAATTAGAGTTATGTACCATAACAAATATCATTGAAATTTTATAGGAATTAATGAAAACTTTTAGATCATTTTAATCTGCAATATTATCATCGTTCAACAAAACCGGGCTTCCAATGTTTTTCCTTCGCAAAAAATCATTTAGATGTATTTCAAAGATTCAATTTAGGGATGGAGGTATAAATACATATGTGTCCCTACAGTTCATATATTTTTAGAGGAAGTTAATATTTTATTTATTAATAAAATAGTTTTGTCACTATTTTAGTCTATTTATGACCGCTTACATATGTACATACACATGTGCCCCTAGAGTTAATATATTTTTAGAGGAAGTTAATATTTTATTTATTAATAAAATAGTTGTTTCACTATTTTAGTCTATTTATGACCGCCACCCCGGACCATCTCCTTCCTCTAAAATAGAACGGTCAACTATTAAATATTTAATAATATTTGTTTAAATAAATTATATCATCATTTGCAAATCTATAGATTTTAGGAACATAATTACCTATTGCTTACAGTTTTATATTTAAGTTATTGTTGCAGAGATAAAAAAATATAATTAACAGCAGGTAAATATTAATATTCTACTACTAATAACAATTTATATATCTTATTATTCGTATTTGGGCAGGCTTACTTTTGATTGTTATACTATTTTACTTAATGAATACACATTTTCTTAAAAATTACGAGATGTACATAATATAGATTTGTATTATATTTTTGAAGTGGATTGTGTTGTCAATATTAATAAACTGGTATCAATAAATGGTTGATGTTAAATATTCTAATGCCTTCCTATAATTATTCATTAGCAGTAGTATAAGTCACACGTAGAACTAGGCTGTGAGAGAGTAAAGTTACAGTACTAAAGGCTAATGGATCGATAAGAGTACAGTCTCTCCTTCACCCAATTTTCAACCAACCTTCACTGAGCCGTTCATCCAAGTAGCACAATTGTCACGAGCAGAGAGGTTACCACCTGGCTATAGTGGTACAACTCCGGTCAGTTCTATTCTCTTAAGTTTAGTTGGTCTATTTTTTTTTACATTCCGTTTAGTTAACATATTTACACTTGTACAATTTATTTGTTTTTTAAATAAATATTCTATCATCGTTTTTATACGCCGCATGGTTTATCGTGTTTTACTTTAATGATTTTGTCTACTGTGCCAGTGTTGGTGGAAAAATGGTTTTTGTGTGCAATAAAATAGCTCTAAAGAATAGAACAGAAAAGTACTTGATTGTTCATTTCAGGAACGTTAACTTTCAATGAGATAGAGGTAGGTTTTAAAAATAATAATTGTATTTTTTTCTTTTAATGTACGTAATATATGTATATAAGTTTTTTATTATTACTAATGTAATTTATTTTACAACCCATGCATTTTGTCCTAATTTTCGGATTTTCTTCTTGATCAGTTAATTATGTTTGGTCATATTTTTTTTTTTTTCAGTTAACCATTTTTGTTTTATGTATTTCAAAATAAGCAATAACAAATTTAATAGACAGGTGTAACAACTTTTTGTTAATTTTCCATTCCTAGTTTGGTATTTTTATTATATATCTTTTGTGATAGTCTCATGCTAATAGTTGTTAAGTGTGTTGATTTTTATTTCAATATTTTTTTTAATATACTTTAAAAAAGTACTGCTTCTCTCCATTTAAAAAATTAAAATTTAATGTATTAATTACCTCATAATAAATTATCTCTTATTAATGCCATGTTTGCATATCATTAAGAACTGTTTATTTTTTTGTTATAGATTTATTCTGACTACCAAAATTTAAATATGTGAATCATCATAATTTTGTCAATTAAAGGATTTATTTGAGTTGTTTCTTGTGAAATTCTTTTAATAGTCATATGATTTAGTTGTATTTTGATACTATAATGAATCTTTAAAGTTTTAATGCTTGTCAATGGTGATGCTTTTGAGGTATATTTCTGTACAAATAAAGTTTTGATTTTTACTGCATCTCATTGTATGGAATCAATGTTTTTATCTTACATTTTCTCATGATCAAAACCAGTCATTGACTAATGACCATTTAAAATGGAAGTTTGCATTTGTCTTTCAATGTATAAGTAAATAAAAGTGTTTTTAATAATGTTTAAAAGTTTTGGCAGACACCAAAATAAACAGTTGAAGTGAAATAAACTAATGTCAAAAGAGAATCTATTTCAAGATTCCTTGCTCTTTGAATGTATCTAAATTAATTCTTTTTCTCTAGTCCTTCTTGTGCCATATCTAGCATGGAGGTGCCTTAATTCAACGCTGCCAAGGCTTATGGTACTGCTGAGTTTCTTCATTTGTTGGAAAATTTGTCCTCCAATCCTTTGGATGTATTTTCATTTCAAAATTATAGGCCTTCCACATGGCCTCTGCCAGTAGGTCGACCTTCCATTACCTTTCTGGGTTCCTGGTTCTCACTCATTCGGTAAACATGACCGAACCACTTAAGCTGTCTTTTTTATGTGAATTTTGGCTCAGGAATTTTCAGCTCCTCCCTAATCCTTTAATTTATTACACAATATCTTCTGCTTTTCTAAATTTCATTAAAACAGAGAATAAGGGTACAATAAAAACTTGGTGTAGTATGTTCTTTACTCATAATAATAGCACCATTCTCTATGAAGAAAGCACAGGACCGTTGCTTTGTTCTTTTCATTCTATTAAATTTCTTGCCTAAATTAATTTTTTCAGGATATGATTTTATTCTGTATAAAAATATGTCAAGAAATAATTGATTTATTTATAAATCAGTTTTTCAAAATTTTAATGTTTCAAATGTTTTAAATCATTAACTTCCTAGCAGCAGTATAGGACTTCAGTGGGATTCTTGGGCCGAGTAAAAAGTAAAAAAATAAAATAAAAACACTTCCTAGCAATCTAGACTTTTTGATTTTTTTTATGAGAGCAAACATTTAAAATTTATTTTTATCTCAGAAAAGTTAGTAAATCCTTACAATGACTCATTATTTTTAGAAGACTTTTAAGAACTTAAAACTATTTTGTGCACTTATATGGTTTGGTGTGGAAATGAAGTTATTTATTATTTTATTACTATTTATCACTATATTATGATTGATTATTATTTTGTTTATTTCCTCTTCTCTTTAATGCTTATTTGTATTACCTAATTTAAAATAAAATGTCCTAAACAAATATTTTTCCTGTTTTACTCTTATTATCTTCTTGGTCTTTCCTCTTCTACCACGTACAGTGTGATGTGCCTTTCAATAGAGTTTGATTCAAAAATCCCGGTTCTGTTCCAGAAACTCATTATTTATGGATTATTTTTTTTATTCAACACCTCAGAAAAAGACTAGGATGGATTCATTATATTTGGTATCAAGGAGGTGGTAGCAAATTATCACCTTCACTTGGTTTATGTGCTTTTAAAAGGCATTTACTTATTTATTGAAGTAGCTTTTCAGTGATCATTTAGGGAATGATAGAAAATTATGCCAGATCCTTGGAAAAAAATATGGGAGATATGAATCGAATTTGTATGTGTATGATTTGTTGTCCAACATACTTCTTAGTCTTACAGACATAGGCGCAGACATTCAATTTTAATTGGAGGGGACGATAGTCCAAAAAAAAAAACATGGCAGGAGTTTTTGTTATGTGTTAAAATTTAACATAATTATTGAGCAATGAGCAAATATAATATTGAGTGTTTAAAATTAATTTGTTTGTATAAGTATTTTTATTACTTATTATATTTACTTGAAAATATCTAAAAAAAAAAAATTGAATATATGACATATTTGTTTTGTTTGAACACATGGGAGAGGAAGGAGAGACAGCCTTCATAACATTGGTACATTTCTAGCACTTTTTCAACTAAAAATAAATAATGTAACAAAATATATGAATTTTAAAAAAAATTCGGCTACAGAAATAGGAAAATTCTATCCACCCTAAGAGACTTTACTTCTATATTCACTTAAACATCTTGGTTGATTGATATGGAATTTGACATCTACGAATATTTAAACTTGGTATAATAGTCAGGTACCTTTCGCTACCTAGTTCTGCCATAAATACTGTTACAAAAGTTGAACTTTGTTTACATCCTTTGGTATTATTTAGATAATCCTTCTTTCTATCAGGTTATTTTCTGTACATGTCAGGATAATAATCCCAATTAGTTTGTATTTTTCTTTTGCTCAGTTAACGTGGAGTGGGGTGATAAAGAAAACCGAATAGCTGTTATGGCTTTATACAATGTTGGAAAATGTAGGTCACAGATTTTTAACACCTTGAAACCTTTGCCGTATGTTCATGTACCACACTATAAATAGATATAATGAGACCCTATCTGTATGTGATAGACGACGACCGGGCCGTCCCCACACTGTGAGAACAGCTAATGCAGTGAGAGCAGTGGCAGCTCGAATCAGAACAAATCCCATTGGAAAACAACAAATCATGTATCAGAAAATGGAAATTCTATCAGGACAAACGCTAACCACTTACTTCACTAAAAAAAATTAGAGTGCTCCTTGGCCGTTACAGCATTCTGTGATTCATCTTCATCGAAAGATTTGGTTTAGCGATGAGAAAATGTTCACAATTGAAGAAAAATTTAATTGCCAAAATGTTCGTGTGTACGCACACAATTCTAAAGAAGTCCAGGAAGTCATTGGAAGAGTGAAAAGAGGTCATCACCCTTCCTCAGTGATGGTTTGGTGAGGAGTTTGTTTTGTTGGCACCTCAAAGCTCCATTTTTGTGAAAAAAAAGTTAAAACAACCGTTAAATGATACTCTGCTAGAAAATCATTGGGTTTTCCTGCAGGATTCCACTCCAGCTCATAAGGCCAGGCCAACTCAGCAGTAGCTGCAAAAGAACATTCCAGAGTTCATCTCTACCTCGGATTGGCCCTCAGGAAGGCCTGATCTCAACCAACTATATTATCGGGTTTGTTCCGAACTAGAGAGGATGGCATGCCACTGAGCATACTCTAACTTGGAAAGCCTCAAACAATCTCTGGTCCGAGCAGTTAAGCGCTTTCCTCAAGAAATGCTGCGTGCTACTATTGTTGACTGGCCACGGAGATTAAATGCCGTTTTAAAAAAAAAAATTTCAGTATTTTGTGCTCAAAATGTCCAGTATTTTTTATAGCTCAAATTGTTTCAAAACACATTATCAAATCAAAAGGGGATCTCACCAAATAATTTGAGCCATTAAACTGAAATCGATCCAGCCGTTCGCTCCAAAAAGCGTTACATAGGTTTTAGTGGACTACCCAAACACATAATCCTCGTTTCTCTTCGCTTAGTCGGATGAAAATTGAAAAAAAAATCTTTGATTTCTTAGTCTGTACAACTTCAAATAAAAATACGTTTTTCAAAGTATGACTAGTTTGCCACGGAAAATATGATAAGAATATAAAGAGAAAATTTATGTGTGATTAAATCATAAAATCCTATGATACGTTGATTTATATTATTATCTTTGAATAGAAATGGCAGTTTAAATAAAATTAACATTTAGGTATCAACAAAATAGTTACGTACCTAATACTTTAATAGTCGCCTTTTATTAATCGATTTTAGTTTTCACGTTTTATTCATTAATGTAGCTTATTTATTATTGGTTTTAATTTTTAACAAAGTGAAATTGCGGGCCCTTTTCTACATCTAATTCTATTGAAAATCGTTTAACCTTTGAATTTTTATAACATTTATTTTCAATATCTTAAAATAAAATATATTTCTTGATAATATTTGTATCTATAGAATTATTTTCAAATAAATGTCCTTTTTTATGTTTAAAATACAAGTTAACAACTGTCTAAAACTGTTTATGGGATTAATTCAGAGTTTTATTATTATTTATTTCAAGAAAATTATTTGTATTCTTGTGATGATTTTTTTTGTTTTTAGTTGTATATTTATTTTTGTTAAGATTTATCTTCTGTTTCAATCTAATCAATGTTTTTGGCCAGTAATATTTGTTATTATTAAGGAACCTAGTCCCAGAATAAAGTTTGTTTTATATTCTATTTTAAAGATTTAAAATATAATGACTATTATTATTTCATCACGTGCGGGCTCATTACCGCTATGAGGTGCGTCCCACGGGTGGCGGATGTGGGGATGGCCAGTGGAAATTCCTTGGAAGTTCCTCCTTTGGAAGTTGCTGTAGGATGGGACATAGGATTGAACGCTCTACTCATATATCTTTAGTTCACCATACACCACAAATAGTCATGAATCTCCCTAAAGTAAAACGCTCATTATCTGGAGGTAAATTAGTCCGCCGTTCGGGTCTCTGGGTGGGGACTGCTTTAGAGGATTCATGGATAATAATAAGGATTTAAGTATTGGTACGTGGAACGTAAGGAGTGTTTACTCAGCAGGGGATTAAAATTAGGGTTGCGAATGAGGTTAATGGGTACAATTTGGATATCATGGTTCTGCAAGAGGTTTGCTGGCCATGGGAGGGCTCGATAAGTGAAGGAAAGTACTATTTGGTATGGAGAAAGCGGGAATCATTGTTTAGGTCCCGGGTGTCTAAATAGGAATAGATTGCTATCCACTTTGAGAGACGTACAATTCTTTAGTGACACAATTTCGGCAGCTATATTTCAGGGACGTTAGTTTAAAATCACGTTAATAAACATACATTCCACAAGCGTTTAGGGTGCTCCGTAACCAGACACAAACCAAAATCCGAAGAGCCAAATCCTCCTATTTCCACGAAGCCCTTTCAGCAGCTCCTGATTCCAAAACCAAATGGCAACTCCTTCGTAAACTCTCCCTCTGTGACTCTTCCAGATCACCTTCCTCAGCAGTCTTTCCAGTCAAACCTGATGATTTAAACTTATATTTTATATCAGCTTCCTCCTGCATTCCTCCATCAACCTCTTCCTTCTTTACTCCTGGAATATCATTTAACGACGACAACTTTTATTTTTCAGATATTTCTCCTACAGACCTCATATCCGCCGTCATGAAATCTCATTCCAATTCCATTGGTCCAGATGGTATTCCCGTCAAAATAATCAAATTATGCCTACCTGAAATCCTTCCCGCTCTACTTTTCATCTACAATTTCTCCCTTCAGAACGCAATATTCCCTTCCTCATGGAAAAAAGCCATTGTCCGTCCTTTACTTAAAAATCATAACCCTTCTTCCCCTGAAGATTACCGTCCAATCTCAATCCTGTCTAACCTTGCAAAACATCTAGAACGAATAGTCCAATCCCAAATTTCCAACTTCCTAGAACAGTCCAATCAACTTGACCCTTACCAGTCTGGTTTTCGACCAGGCTACTCCACACAATCCGCCCTAATCAAAATCGTTAGTGATGTTCAGTCAGCCATAGATGAAAAAAAAAATAACTGTCCTTATCCTCCTGGACTTTTCCAAAGCCTTTGATACCATTAACCATTCCATCCTTTTCTCCAAATTGAAATCGTTATCCTTTTCCAACAGCTCTATCCTTTGGTTTCAATCATTCCTCTCTCAACGTACCCAAGCAGTCTCTATCCCGAACCAACCTTTATCATCCTATCTAACTCTGTCCTCAGGAGTGGCATAGGGCTCCAGCATATCTCCTCTCCTTTTTAGTTCATATATTAACGACCTTCATAAATCAATCCTTCACTGTTCACATCACCTTTATGCCGATGATTCCCAAATTTACCTCTCCTTCGCTCCCTCTGAATGGCATGATGCGTTTGCCAAAATACAAGAAGACTTAAATCGGATTTGTGCCTGGGCAAGTGAAAATGGATTAAGGTTAAACGCTGCTAAAACCCAAGCCATTGTCCTCGGTTCCAAACCCCTTCTCAGATCAAATACCAACATTCCTCTCCTGTACCTGAATGACCAACCCATCACCTTCAACACTTCAGTTAAAAACTTAGGTGTTATCATAGATCAAACCCTCTCCTGGAATCACCATATTTCCCTCATATCCTGACATTCAATTTCCATCCTGAAACTCTTCCATCACTTCCGCCATCTCCTACCCATATCCACACGTAGACTCCTAGTATCCGCCCTCATCTTCCCTCACATTGACTACGGCTGCGTAGTGTACGGTGGCCTCTCATCGGAACTTGGAGTCAGACTGAAAAGAATAATGAATGGCTTAGTACGATTTGTCAATGGGACCCCGAGACGTTCTCATGTTTCCCACTACTACGCCGAGTCAGGGTGGCTCTTCCCCTCCTTCAGAAGACAGTACTTCCTAGGTACATTCCTTTACCAAATAATCTATAATCATCGTCCGTCCTACCCATTCAATCTCCTTCAATTCAAGTCATCTATCCACTCCCTCTCCACAAGATCTCGTCCTTCCGACCTTTATACCCCTTTCCACAAATCGGCCTCATTTCAACACTCCTTTATTGTCCGATCCACCACATTTTGGAATTCCATCCCACTTAAAATCCGCCATGCACCATCCTTATCCACATTTAAAACCCTCCTTTTCCAATTCCTCCTTACAATTCAATCAGACGCTGGGTAGCCTATTATTGTATTATTATACTATTGTTGTATTGTATATATGTGTATGTGTATGTATGTATATGTATATATATATTAATATATGTATATTGTATATATACTATTGTACTATTATTGTATTATTGTGTGTATATATTATGTATGTACGATTACACTATTATTGTATTTCGATTATACTATTATGTACTTCGAACATACTACTATTACTATAACATCTTTATTATTATTTGTCGCTCATTTATAATTTCATAGCGTATTGTGTATAGCAACTATTTTGCAGTATTAGGACCTTATTTCTCATATTAAGGCTTCCTATATCTGTACAGTTATGTAAATACTTCTTTTATCCCTTATTTTTTAGTTGTTTTTTTTGCTTGTTTGTTTGTTTTTGTTTATTGTAATATACATTTTGGCCAGATGTAATGTCAATTTTATGTACAATATTGTTATTCTCAAGGGACGTAGTCCCAGAATAAAGTTGATTCTTCTATCTATCTATCTATCTACATTGTCCGACCGAAGACAGTGACGATAAAGTCAAATGCGAATTTTATGATAAACTCGAGTGGGTTTATGATAAACTACTGCAGAACTCCATGAAAATAATTGTAGATGATGCAAACGAAAAGGTGGGGAGGGAAGAAGTTTATGTTCCAACGATTGGTAAAGAAAGTTTGCACGAATATAATAATGATAATGGGATCCATATGAGTAAGTTTGCTATCTCTAAAAACCTAATAATTAAAAGTACTACATTTAAACATAAGAATATATATAAATATACCTGGACATCACTGGATTAGGAAACACAAAATCAAATCGATTAAGTTGTGATACAACATAGTTGGCAAAGCAGTATAATTAATGTACGGTCTTATCGCAGAGCAGAATGTGGGTCGCATCATGAATTAGTAATTGCGAAACTTGGAAAAAACTTAATATAAAAAAGAGAAAAGAAAACCATTTCCATTTTGAGAATTTTAATTTGGAAAAGTTAAAAAATCCATCCATTAGAACTCAATTCGAGCTAGATGTTAAGAATAGGTTTGAAGCTTTAGAACCTTCTGATGAGGACCATGAGGATATTGGCAAGTTATGGGTAGAGATCAGGGATAGTATTAAAGCAGTCAGTAACTCGTGTCTAGGGAAAATGGAAAATAAGAATAACAAACATTAGTTTGATGAAGATTGCTTAAACATGTGCAGAAAAAAGAAAAGCCACTAAATTAAAAGCTCTAAATAATCCGAGTGAAGACTATCTGGAACACTTCCAAACCTCAAAGAATGAAACCACAAAATTGCTCAAAACTAAAAAAATGGAGTATCTTAAAAATAAAAAATTGAATAGAAACTAATAGAATTGAAAATAACTTAAGAGACATGTACAAAGGTATAAACAGATCATGCAAATGCTTAGGGCCCGTCACCTCTGGAATTAGGGATGAAAAATAAGAATATTCTGACTGATCTGGTAGACATATTAAATAAGTTTAAGAAGCACTTTGACAGTATTTTAAATACCAGAAATTATGATCCTCCTTCTGAGGATCAGAGTACCTGGACCGTTAATAGAAGAACCGAGGAAAGAGGAAGTTGAAGTAGCTATCGGAAAATCAAAATCTTATAAAGCAATGGGAACCGATAATATTCCTAGCGAAACTAATTAAGACATGCGGGAAAGCCAGAGTTTCTAAAATACATTTGTTGGTTGAAAAGATCTTGTAGAATGAGAAATTACCTGAAGAATGGAAAGAATCTATTCTTATTCCGATTCACAAAAAGGATTCAAGGACAGATTGTAATAAATACCGAGTAATCTCACTCCTTCTGCTGTTTTATAAAATATTCACATTTATTATTGGAGAAAAAATTATAGAGTACAATGGTGTTGTTCACCAGCTGTAGATCGATTCTGAAAAGGCTTATGATTCTATTGACCGCCAGGAACTATATTCTAATTGAGCAGGGGATTCTAAAATTAGTAAATCTAGTCAGGATGTGCTTAAAGGAAACACTCAATAAAGTTAAAATCGGTAATAATTTATCTGAAATGTTTTAGGTTCATTCGGGTTCAAAACAGGGTGATTCCCTTTCGCCTCTCCTGTTCAATTTGGAATCAGAACATGCCATTAGGGAGGTAATGCATACCGAAAAAGGGTTGGATCTAGTTGGGACAACACCCGTGCTTGGCTATGCGGATTATCTGGTCCTGTTAAGGGAAGACACGGAAACTATAAAACTAAATATTATAACGTTAATGAAAGCTGGTAAAGAACTTGGACTTGAAATAAACACGGATAAGATAAAATATATGGTTACCTGAAAAAATGGCGATATTGCTGATGATATGATATGATGATGATAACTAGAAAAAACGAAATTGAAGAGGAAATTAAGGTTAGGCTGAAGGCGGGAAATTTTTGTTATTTTTCTGTGACAAAACTACTTAGTTCACACATCTTGTCCCGGTATTTAAAGACTAGAATCTTTAAAATCATTATCCTACCTATGGTTCTTTATGGATGCGAAATGTGGCCGCTTACATTAAGGGATGAGCAACATCTTAAGGTATTTAAAAATAAAGTATTGTGTAGAATATTTGGACCAAAGAAGGATGAGTTAACCAGAGAATTCAGACGGTTACACAACGCCAAATTACGTGAACAGTATCCAGTTAATATAATCGAGGTGAATGCATCGCAGCAAATCAAATGGGTCTGTAAAATTGTTGGGTTTAGTAACGAAAGAATTCTTGAAATATTAATATTTGCTGTACCGAATGGTAAACGTCCGAGGGGTAAACCGAAGCAAAGGTGGAAAGATTGCGTTAAAACCGATCTGAAGGGACTGGATTTATGGAGGGAGGTGTGTAATAACCGATTGTTATTTATTATTATTATTATTTCAATCCTGAAGATGTATTTTCTTTGTTGTTTCCTTATTTTTATGATAATATTGTACAAGTTTAGTTTGTTTTAAATAGACAATTAAATTTTAATTGACAAAGAATATTTTATTTATTTATGTTTTATTTTAGAAACTGTTTATAATTAGCAGTTTATCTAATTAGAATCAATTTAATATTGTACTTTTTATTTATTTTTGTGAGGGTTATCAACCCCACCTCATAATTAATAAAGATATAACAAGATCAGTTTTAGACCATCCTACATAAAATTGCTGTTTATCTAAAAATTAATAAGTTAGTTCATCAGTCAGTTTTTGAAGCATTTATGAGGTAAGAAAAATAATAAGTGATTTATATTGTGCATTTTCATTATTCTCATGGAACTAAATATCCCAGAATAAAGTTGACTTTTCTTCTTCTTCAAATAAATTAATTTGGTTTTGTGAAAAAACAAAAACTACTTTAGAGCTTAAAATTAATAAATAAATATAAACATAAAAATATTAAATGAATATTATTCTTATGCATATAATCAACTGACCAATTAATCTGTTCAAAGTCCTGAAACAAAATTCCTTAATTGCTTTTAGCAAGTAAGTCTTTACAACAATGGTTAAACGCCTAAAAGGTATTGTATTTTTAAAAAAATATATAATGATGTTATTCTTATTTTATGTTCTTTAAATGTTAAATACAATGCAGTCTCATTAATCTAAACTTTGGTAGTCCAAGCACTGTAATAATGTAAACTGTTTAAATAAAAAAACTGGTGGAGTGTAAGTTGGATGGAAAGTTTTGTTTAAAGGTAAGGTGAAAGGTAAAAAAGAAGAGAAATTTCTAATGAAAAGTGCCCACCTGCATAGTTAAATTTCCGAGGGTTTTCTTAGCTGATAGGCACACAACTCTTCTTCATGTGGATGTTTTCTGGAATCCTTTGTAAAAATAAAATGACAGTAAAGCATTAAGTTGCAGTGGCTTGTTCCAATTACTGTGTTTGACTGGCGACAGAACATCTGAAAAGAAGTGATGAGAAAAAGTCAAAACCAATTAAAATATATGTATATTAGAAATGAGTTCCTGTGAATGATTAAATTAAACATATGTGGTCAGTGATATTTGTGGTAACTACCTAATTACTAAGCTAAGAAAGGATATTATAATAGTTTTGGGAGAAAGGTCTGTTACACATACTTCGGCATAACGCCTGGTAATTAAGATATATTTGGTTTTGTTATGATAAATTCTTTAACCCATTTTCAGGCTTTATTATATAGTATACTGAAAGACTCCTTGAGTGCAATCATATTCCTAGCCACCATGCTGATATCGAAGGCCTGTTGGTCATCAATAAAGAAAGTATGAAAGTTAATCTTATATTATCAGCACTTTTCAAGGAATTGTCCCCAAAAATTTGTCTCATAGTGCCTTAGCCACTTCAGAAGTAACTCATGAATACTTCAAGTAACTCATGAGCTATTGGCCCTGTTACTATTAAGATTATGTCATTTCACATTATAACTATTTAGATAAATCATATAATCAGATCCACTGTTTTAGATTTAATTCATTAAACTGTTTGAAATTTTTTACCAGAAATAAAATATTTCTGACAAGAAATATCCAGACCAGTAATGTATATATTTTTTTTATTGAAAAAAAAAAAGATTATTTCTCTACTTGCTAAAGGAATTGAATTAGGAGCTTCTGATTAAAATACAGTTTGTCTATTTCCATTTTATTCAAAAATTAGTTTTGAATTAAAAAAAAAAAAAAACCTGGGTGAAATTCATTTAGCAGTAAGAGACAAATTTCAAAGATCCCTAACTCAATTATAGGATGCAATATAATCCCAAACATTATAAGGCTTAAAAAGTTTGCCGAAAAGTAATTTACTATTCAGTTCAAAATGAATTTCATCAGAAAATGGTCAAAATTCATTTTGATCTGATCCTCCATAAAGGTTAATAAAATTTAAAATAATTTATCAATTGACTTCACTACTCTTGTAAATCTTATGCTACTACCTCAATCATCTTGGTGTATGTATGCAAATTATATATGTTGTATATATTCTGTGTATCTTTAATATATATAAAATGTATTCATTTTTTAATCATTATGTAATGCTGAAATTTTTTTATTTATTGAAAAATATTACAATCTGTCTCAAGGACATTTATAATAGTGTTCAGAGATAGCATTCCCATGTACAATAAATAAAATAAATTATACAGAAAAATAATAAACAATAAATAAGAATAAAATAACCTAAAAATAAATAAATGAAAAGAACACATACATACCTATATACAATATTTGCAATCTGGCAAGAGAACTTCAAACCAGACTTGTCCCTTCAACTGTGGAGGGAAAAGCATGACTACAGGAGATCCCTGCATTCTTCTCTCTACCGCGTCACTGGGGGTAAACCCTGTGGAGATTGAGCAAGAGTGCTTTAGCCATGTACACTCATATCGTGAGTGAAGAATCTGGCCATTGCCAGAACTCCAATATTTACAAAATATAAAAGGTCGCGGGGGCGCTGTCGTTTTAACCTTCTTGGAGGATTATAAGGATTATAGGGATGGGTGGTGCTGGATAGGGATTTGGATAATGAGTAAGATTCTGGTGAAATTTGAATAATTTTGCTAGGATAAGGTCTAGGACAAATGCGATATTAACGTCATGGTGTAGAGTTTTGTTGTTTACAAAGGGAGGAGCATCGACTATTGTTCAAAGGACTTTGGATTGGATGCGTTTGATGATAGAAAATTTTGCTGTCCCTCACAGTTCAAGTCCATAAGTCCAAGTAGGTTTCAGTATTGTCTTGTAGATAAGTATTTTATAGTAGTATGTATAGTTGGCCGTATCGTCGGTCAAGTTCCTGTCTTTTAAAACTAGTATGAGGGTTCCACGTTAGTCGTCTGTCTAAGAGAAAGCCACGGTACCGGACCGTGCCTGAGAAAGGAAGCTGGATGGAATTGAAGTGTACTGGTGGACAGGAACTGCGTCGTAGCGTGAAGGTGATGTCTTGGCATTTGGATTCGTTTACTTTAATACGCCACTTATTATACCAGTGCTCAATCAGGGAGAGGTATCTTTGAAGGTTTAAGGATGCTATATGAGGATCTGAGTCGGATGATAGAATGGCGGTGTCATTAGCAAGTTGCCAGGAAGGTATCGGGATGGACAGGGATATCGGCAGTAAAGAGGATGTAAAGGACGGAACCCAATACGCTATCTTGAGGAACACCAACCTCAATTGGATAGCAACTTGAAAATTCAGTGCCGCAGCGAACTCGGAAGGTACGATCTGAGAGGTAGGAACGAAGGACAAGGTATGAGGTTTGGAAGGAAGCCCGGCGTGCCATACCTGGTCAAAAGCTTGAGCTATGTCCAGAAATGCACCCGTGCAATATTGCTTGCTTTCCAGGGCTGCGGAAATATGATCGGCCACTCGAAGTCCTTGTTGGACTGTGGAGTGTTGGGAACGGAATCCAAACTGGTGTGAAGGAAGATTTTGAGATTCTATAAAAGGTAGGATTCTTTTCAGGATGATCTTTTCAAGGATTTTTGAAAGGATTGCAGGTAGGCTAATGGGTCTTTAGGAAGTTAAGCTGTTTGGTCAATGTTCATTATCATTATCTCCGTTAATTTCCTTGTTCCCCCTATAAATCCAAATTCTTCATATTTTTTCAATTTTCAATATATTTAAAAATTAATATACGAACAATGATGAATGAATTTTATATAAAATGAGTTGTGCTAACTAATAAGTATTAAATGAAGATTTTCGTTCTTAATTTACCTAATACAAATATTTTTGTAACTAAAAAACTAACCATTGCCGTTATTATTGAGAATCCTCAGTTCCTTATATCACCGAAGGAAGATACTCGATGGTGCAAGTAGGGTACGTGCCATGGACGATATTCGAAGGGGCCGCTAAATTCGCCAAGTATTATTAACTTATCAATCCAACTAAACCAATAATACAACCTACATTCAAATCTCCGGGAATCCGTGCTGCGTATAATAGTGTTGTAGTAAACCTTCCTATGAACTTATGTTTATATATGTCATTCCCTCTACAAAATTATAACACTATGAACTCTATACTGAAAAATGAGGTTGGAAAGACGGGAATACGTCAACATAAAGAAATCTGAAGATCTCGAATTTAATGTGGAGTAAGAGGATGAAAGCGTATTACTAAATCTGCACATTTCTGTTCACAATCGTAGTTTCAATCCCAAGTTGTAAGTTAAAACTAATACTTTCGTAATTGAGGAGTAGAATGAGTCAAGAAAGGTTAAGCGGCCTAGTTTTGCTCAATATAGAGCGAGAAGAAACAGATAAAACATATTTCGAAAACATCGTCGTAAAGCTTGCATCGCAAAAGACCAGAAGGTGCAATCGTAAGTCTTATGGACTTTCATTCGTAATAAAATACAAAATAGATATATTTCATTAGATTTATGATTTATTTACATAAACTATATTTTATATAGTGTATCTGTTTTTCATATAAAGATAATTTCCGAAGGGGTACAAATTCGATGCTGGCCCTAAGCAACATTTTCGATACTTAGACCCCTGAAATTATGTCATTACTAATTATGGAAGAGAAGCTGTGAATATAGATATGTATGAAAAAGAATATATTATTGTATACAAAGAATATCTGCAGAGATCTGCCTCTTCATGTGAAAGAGAAATAACATCCCATTCATGTCACCTTAAGAATCCCCCCTCAAAAAAGAAAAGCAATTCTATCTTTCCTAAAGACCTAGATGAAGAAGATGCTGATACAATGATTGTATGGATCAATCATTTCAATGATTGGTTGATAAATTATTTTTTTCACAATCTGTGCATTAAAAACGCCAACCATATCATGTCCAGAGCATCAATTGATGCATGTCTCGAACTCCTCATAGAACAAATCTTTGTTTTTTTCTCTCCAGTCAAATCTTTAGGAGCATGTGCGCCTACTATGCTATGATTATAGAATCTTCTCCCAATTCGTATCGTACAAAGCTAGGCATTAATTGGTTTGAAGTTAATAAAAAAGAGGAGCCGGTTTTCTTTCTATTATAAAACCTGTGCCAAAGTTGTGGAACCTTTCATCGCAGCTGCAATATATGGTATAGTGTCCTTCCCTGTCCAGTCTACCTGGCGGCAGCGATGTCTATTGTATCGTTAATCAGTATGTTGAGGTGCGTAAGCAACGCTCCAGATCTATATAAAGAGAAAACATTTCACTTAGCAAGTGTGAGGTCCATGTGACGGTTCCTTGGTCGTTTTCCATTAATTGGTCCGGTAAATTGTGAGCTTTAGTGATATAGGAGTTTTAAGGAGAGCGGGTGTCCCGCTAGCGGAGCCCACTGTGCCCGAGTCAGGTTGCCTACTTCGAGCACCGTGACTTGTCCCCTCCCTTCATTCGGAGCGGCTTCCTAGTGTGTATGTATTCTGAGCGCGTGAGTGCTGTGCACTGAACTAACAAACCTTAATTTGGCCTGTATAAGCCTATTAAAGAAGGAAGTGTTTCTAAAATTGGGCTGTCTTTTGTCCAGTTCAAGGATGATAAAAAAAGTTAAAACTCGCTAATAATCACCGATTTTATGAAAAACAGAACTATAAAAATGAAATATAGAAGGAAAAGAACTATTAAAAAATATTATCATCATTCTTGCCGCTACAACCCATATGGGGTCACAAGGCCTCCTGTAACATCAATCGCGAGTCATTCTTGTTCTGAGCAGCCGATTTCCTATTTCGAATACGAAGGATGCATCTTGCGTCAGTCGCCATATCAACAGCTTTGAGTCTTCCAATTGGTTTTTTTTTTTCCAAATAGGAGATATATGAATTGCAAAAATGGACTTGAGGGAGCACCTTATATAAAATATTAAAATTATTTATCTTAAGATCATTTTTCATATCGCGTGTCCAACTGTACTCGTTTTACTTTATAATCTACAATCATCACAAACATTATTTCTGTTTCAATACTCTTTCATCCCAACATAGTTCTCTAGCAGACATTACATCCTTAAATCCGAAAAGGCGTAAAAAAAAAAACAGATTTCCTTTTTTTGCATAAATTTGTTTAAAATGATATTTTGAGCCACCCTGCAAGATCTTAGCTTTCAAAAAAATACATTTTAACGTTTTTATTCAACTTTTAAAGAACGGAATATATGCCTTCTCAGCCGCATATGGCACAGCGGCAATCCCGTAACACTTCTTGAGTATTTGCTTATTTCTGAAAAGCAAAATAACTTTAAATTATCATAAAAATAACTGTGTGATCATAAAAATTAAATTATATTATTTCTAAAAAAGGACAACGACGGCGGGATTGGAATTATATATTTTTTTGTATTTACAATTTTTTTCTTACCTAAAAAAGTTCCATATTGGAAATAGCACAGTTCTAAATTCTGTTATTGAACTTTCATTTATTTTGAGTTTCAAACATTTTTATATTATTTGAAATATATATATCGTTTTTAGGTGGATGGAAAAATGATAAAACATTTTAAATGTTTAAAATAGTATCATTTTAATTCTGTATATTTTACATTTATTTATTACATTATATAAAATGTAGAAAACTTACATGCATTTGTTTAGTAGAAAGAAATTCACGTGTTTCAAAATCAGCATTCAGTCAAAATAAAAATTTAAATATAATATAAATATGACACAAATAACTGAGAAAGGACATACCTTGGGTTCAAAATAAATCTGCAACTGATAGCTTCCAAATGCAAATGATCAGAATCCAGATCGACCTGACTGAGTCAGCTACAGGGGACGAATGAATGCACCGACCAAGCCACAAGTCAAATGGTGAAGGCGGGACTTGTCCCTACCTGTTTAAGTGGCGAATGCCCAGGTGGGAAGGTATATGCGCCCGCACCAGTGACTCAACTCTTAACGTATATATATATATATACATATATATATATATATGTGGGGGAGTGGGGGTAGCTCAGTGGTAGGGTACTAAGCTTCTAATTCTCAAGATCCCAGGTTTGAATCCTGTCTCATTGCAGAATAATTATTTATTCGGTTTCATTGACCGTGGACCGACCCTGGAATAGGGAGAATCTCCTGGGGCACATCCGGGCTCTACAAAGTGGGTTCATTAGAACCATTTCGATCTATCAAATAAAATAAGAATTATAAATTATGAAATGTATTTAGGAGAACCCTCTATAAAACTCCGCGCTAATAACAAAAATGTCTCAACATTACCACACAAACCATTTGAGACCAAATTCGAGACTCTACCATGATTGATTGTCGAGTTATAGGGGTTAGACGAAGACCGTCACAGCAGGGCTTCCGCCCACTACCTACAGGCTAATCCTACCATATTCAAAGTTGGCAACATGAAGTTTTCTTGTCATTAGGACATCCCGAACAAGAATCTGAAGAGAAACCGCTGTGATGATTTTTGCACAATCACCCCTTAGACCATTAAGGGCGCTGGCCACTTATTAGAAATTTTATTAAAACTTATTTATTGTGAGATATTACAGTCTATCACAACTAAGTACATTTATAATAGTGTTCAAAGAACACATTCACAATAAATAAAAATAAACAATACAGCAAAATAATAATTCTTCTTCTTTCTCTACCTCCTTTGTGCCTTTCAGCGTGGATGTGCCTCGATCCATGCATCCCAAGCATTTCGGTCCCGAGTTAGAGCCCTCATATCCCCCATCCTCATACCTCTTTTCTGCCCGATCTGGGAGATGTACTCCATCCACGACAATCTGGGTCTTCCTCTTGGGCGCTTTCCTACAGTCTCGCCTCATGAATTTTCGGGTCCGGTCTTCATTCATTCGCATCATGCCGAACCATCTCAGCTGCCTCTTTTCTATAGAATTCTTTAGTGAGACAGTGCCTAGGTCGTCTCTTGTTTTTTCATTCCTGATCCGGTCTCTCCTGGTTCTGCCGGCTACCCATCGAAGATATTTCATTTCACTAGCAGTAACTCTGCTAAGGTGTTTGGTTAATGAGACCCAACTTTCACTCCCATATATAAGGGTTGATAGATATACCGCTTTAAAAATATGCATTTTTACATCCCTCTCTACCTCCCTTTTCCCAATGACTGTATTGCATAAGCTGTAATACACATCATTGGCCTTTTTAATCCTGTTGGAAATTTCATGGACAACCCTTCCGTTCTTGTTTATTACTGCACCTAGATATGTGAAGTCCTCCACCATTTCGAGTACCTATCCTTTGCAATAAATTTCAACCACCTCCTTATCCATCTGCATTACTTTGCATACCCTTTCTTGCTAATTCAGCATCCCATTCGATCACCGCTTGCTGTAGATTTTCCTTTGAGTCTGATATGAGAACGATGTCATCTGCAAAGACCATTACTTGCGTCAATATCGTCCTCATGTTCCATTTTCCTACAACTGTTCGCGCTGTTCGTCGTTTACAAATCTTTAAGATTTCGTCCATATATATAATGAACAGAAGGGGGCTCAATCTGTCTCCTGCTTAACACCTTTACTCATGGCAAAGATATCGGACTCTATTCCATTTATTCTAACTATGCCCTTTGAGTCCTGATACGTCGACCGTATAGCATCTATCAAACCTCTTGGGATATTTTTTTCCATCAGGGCCTTCCATAGTTCTTGTCTAGGGACGGAATCGAATGCAGCCTTTATGTCTAAGAATGTGAGGAATACATTTCTGTTCCGTTCCCAAGCCTTATCGATTATTGTTCTTAAAGAATATATGTGGTCTTGGGTTTGACGGTGAGGCCTGAAAGCAGCTTGTTCCTCTTCTAAATGTTCCTCCACCATTGCTCTAAGTTTCTTCTCCAGTATTGACGTATATATCTTATATAAAACCTGTGAAAGACAAATAGGTCTGTAATTTTCACATTCGCTAGTATTTCCTTTCTTATGTACTGGTACAATAACATTATATCTCCAATCCTCTGGAATAACTTTTTATTCAGTACTTCTTGAAAGAGACACTGTAGGGCTTTTATCAGTTCAGGTCCCCGTATTTAATAAATTCTGGCACAATACCATCTCTACCAGCCGCCTTACCATTCTTTAGTTTTTCTACTGCACTTTCGACCTCTTCCTCCCAGATTATCTCGTCAAATTCTTGTAGAGGAGTTTCACACATATCCAACTTATTGTCAGCATCATTGCTTGAGAAAATGTCCTCATAGTGGCGTTTCCATCTATCCATAATTTCTGTATCTCTGGTGATTAATTCGCCTCTTTCATCCTTTATATTTCTTATGGGCTTACTTTTTTTTGTTTTTATTGCTTTAATTTTTTTCCAGAAGTTCTTAACATTGTCATGGTAGTTGCTCTGTAGGCTTCTCCCAAATTCCTCCCAACTCTTCTTTTTTGCCACTCTAACAACTAACTTCGCCTCATTTCTTCTGCGTACATAGAGTTCCCAATTCACTGGAGTCTTATCTCTAATGTAATCTTTCCAAGCAGTTTTCTTTCTTTTGACTGCCGCCTTCACTCTTTCATTCTGATCTTTTGCTTTTCGGTGAGATTTTTGTGATCCCGCAAGTCGTGGTTGCTGAGTCTATTATTGCATTTTTTATTTTTTCCCACAGAACGTTTACATTTCCATCCACCCTGACCTCCTGGATATTATGATTAAGAAGTTCTTTATATTTCCCCATGTTTTCAGGTGTCTGAAGTTTCTTAATGTTAATTTTCATATAGCTTCTGGGCCACTTCTTCTTGGGAGAGAGAATTTGAGTATCTCCTTATAGGAGCCTATGTGGTCTGAGCCTATTTCGGCACCTCTGATTACTTTGAAATCCGTAAACAGTTTCCTGATTCTTCGACTGTATATAATGTAGTCTATTATACTATTTACATTTCTTTCCTCTGCAGAGAACGTTATTTTGTGGATTCTTTTATTTGGATAGAAAGAATTTCCAATGAGTAGGTCATGATCAACACAGAAATCTATAAGTCTTTGCCCATTTCTATTTCTTGTGTGCTCACCTCCATGATAGCCCATGGCTCCGTGTCCGACTGTATAGTCCCGTCCAACTCTAGCATTGAAGTCTCCCATTATAATTATGTCTCTGTTTCTGTTTTGTCCTTTTGTGACTTCTTTTTCGAGATCTGTATAGAATTGTTCCTTATCTAGAATATCTGCATCTTCTGTTGGTGCGTAGATCTGAATCAGAGTTACTTTACCAATTGACAATTCTATATTCTATATAGCAAAATAATAATTCTAAAAATAAATTTATATAAACTAAACTAAACAAAAAGAAACCGAACTAAACAAAATGAAAGTAAGCTAATAAAAATAAATACCCAAATACCCACATGCTTCTATACAATATAAAATTTTTTTTTTTCATTCACACAAGATCTCCGAGCCAAGCCTTTCTCCCCACTCGTGGAAGGAAAGGCAGGACTCTAGGAGATCCCAGCGCCCTCATTCAGTCTCCTTACTGGTATTAAAGACCAGTAGAGTCTGATAAGAGGCGCTATAACACACGTACATGGCTTGAGTAGAGAATCTGGCCATTGCCAAAACTCCAATATATACTTATTCACAAAAGGTCTCTGGGCCACTGCCGCTTCAACCTTCGAGGAGGATTGTAAGGATGGGTGGTGCTGGATAGGGATTGTGCAAGGGGATTTGGATGATAGGTAAGGTTCTGGTGAAATTTGGAGAATTTTTCTGGGATAAGGTCTAGGACAAATGGGATATTAAGGTCATGGTGTAGGGTTTTGTTGGTTACATAGAATGGAGCATCAACTATTGTTCGAAAGGACTTTAGATTGAAAGGATTGAATGCGTTTGATGTTAGAAAATTTTGCTGTCCCCCACAGTTCAAGTCCGTATGTCCACATAGGTTTCAGGATTGTCTTGTAGATAAGTAATTTGTTTTCAATAGAAAGTTTAGATTTTCTGTTTAGTAGTCTGTATAGTTGGCCGTATCTTCTGTAGAGTTCTTGCCTTTTAACTCTAGTATACCGGAATATGTCCCGAGAAAGGAAGCTGATGGAGTTTAAGTGTACTGGTGGACAGGAATTGCGTCGGAGTGTAAAAGTAATATGTTGGCATTTGGAGTCATTCACTTTAATGCGCCATTTATTGCACCAGTGTTCAATCAGGCAGAGGTGCGTTTATAGATTTAAGGATGCTGTGTTGGACACAGGGATCTGTGTTGGATGATAGGATTGCGGTGTCATCACCAAAGGTTGCAAGGAAGATATCGGAATCAGCAGGGATGTGAGCAGTAAAGAGGATGTGGAGCACGGGACCCAAGACGCTGCCCTGGGGAACACCGGCTTTGATAGAACAAATATCGAAAACTGCTATTCTACAGCGTACTCGAAAGGAGCGGTCGGATAGGTAGGATCGAAGGATTAGGCATAAGGACTGAGGGAGATGGATATTAAGCTTGAAGAGCAGCCTGGGGTGCGATACCCGGTCAAAAACCTGTGCTATGTCCAGAAATGCACCCAACAGTATTGCTTGTTTTCTAGGGATGCTGAAATATGATCAACGACTCGGAGTCCTTGTCGGACAGTGGAGTGTTGTGAGCGAAAACCAAACTGATGGGAAGGAAGATTTTGGGATTCTATGAAGGGTAGAATTCGTTTTTTACAGTAATAATTATAGGAGCTGCGGTCGATGGGATGTCTAGTACGTTGTCATAATAATCTAGTACAACGTTTGATGTGGATTAGGTCAAGAAGGTGTTGAGGTAGAATGGTCTTTTTCGGAATTTTTGGAGAGGAGGCAGTCCAGGCAGCTTGTTGGATTGTGGTAGTAAAGGAATTGACGGCACTATATAGGTCATCAGGAGTTTTTAGGGATATATTGAGATCAATTTTATCGGAGATGATTTGGCGGAAAAGATCCCAGTTAAATGACGGCGGAGAAGAACATTTGATATCTGGCGCGCTTTGAAACCTAAATTTTTCATTTCTTCTTCTATGGTTTCATTTGGTGTTAAGGGCTGTAGGTTTTTTATAACAACTCTTAAAGGTCGTTCCTGCCGCAATAGATAGCCGTGAAAATCTGCTTTTGTCTCTGTTAGATACTTCACAATTTTTCTATTTGTCTCAGCTGTATCCAGCGATATTTTGGTATTATTTGTTCTGCTTAGACATGAGTAGCTTCCGGAGCCTGCTATTTTGATAAGCAGCTATAGTTGCTATAGTATATTGAGCTGCTATAGTAATAAAAAAAAATGTATATATATATAATGTCTTCAATCGACCTTTGAGTATTATATCTTAACGTAATTATTTAATTGGGAATAAGGTCACTTAATAATTATTCAATAAACTACTAAATGTTCATTGCTTCTGTGTTTATTCGACGTTTCGATCCCGGTTTTTTTTTATAAGTTAACAATGGGATCCTCTTCAAAGTTTTAAAATAGAACCTCGATACCTCAGGCCAGGGACACACCGATAGTCTCAGCACCGTCCACCAGCACAGATATTAAACTACTATTAATATTAATATTATTAATACTTATATTATTATAACTTAATATTAATACTCTTAACACAGTACCTTAATATCTGTGCTAGTGAACGGTGCTGAGACTGTTGGTGTGTCCCTGGCCTGACGTATCGAGGTTCTATTTTAAAACTTTGAAGAGGATCCCATTGTTAACTTATAAAAAAACCGGGATCGAAACGTCGAATAAACACAGAAGCAATGAACATTTAGTAGTTTATTTAATAATTATTAAGTGACCTTATTCCCCAAAAAAATAATGTTAATATATATATATATATAAAACTTAAGATCGTCCGGACAAGAAATACTAAAAAAAAAAGGAAAAAGGAATGCGAAATAACTCACTCGGTTGCTTACAAAAGACTTACTTTATTACCCTAGTAATCGTCTATATATAGTATTATGTCATATTTACAATATCTAGATAGGATTATACATTATACAGTCTTACCTCGAACCATAACTCCCCCCGCGAGGTTATGAACATCCTTCATACACTAAAGAAAACCAATATTTACAAATATAATCTTGCCACAAGAATTAAAAGGAAATGAAAAGCTTACTTCAATGTAACAAAACAAAACAAAAAATCTTTGACTTGCTATCTTATAAAAAACAAACTCAACAAATAATTCTTCCGATACATGTTCATAAGTTCTAGGAGTCAGAAAAGAGGATATACTACCGTTTTACTTTGGTGACTTCGACTCTATTGGTAATTTTAACTGTTTTGTGTGAATGGTCCTCCTTTTCGTCAGACTCTGGATTGTGAAAATATCGTGTTCCCGAATTACGATCACTTTGAATGTTCCTTCGTAGCGGGACAACTCCTTCCCCCTATTTGACCTTACCCTACGGTAGACTATCGACATTATTTTTAATTCTCCCATCTTGTCTTTGATGTTCGCATTTTCTTTCTCCACCTTATTCCATTTCTCTTTCTCTATCTTCCCTTTCACTTTATCCCAGACTTTATTTACTTTATTACTAGTCGTTTTATTAGTATTATGGATTAAGTTAAGATTGATTAACTTTAATAAATATTTTTAAAGAAAGTTACAGATTTTGCTAATCAACACAATATATTTTATAACCATAAAACATCTGAACACATTATATTATTTACATATGATATCGATTGTTTATCAAATTAAATTAAATCATGGGTTGTCCTGCTCCTACATCACTGCCTGTCCCAGGTATGACAGGCAATGACAGGTCCGCTGACATATGTTGGTCTCTCGCATGAGACTTGAGAAAAACCGCTGTTACCTTACGACCACACGCAAGTCCGGTCCCAGGGGACGCCGCTTAAATTGCAACTTCCTCACTGAAACAGGAACCACAACTTAGTTATTTTGCATCATATGGTTTAATGGGTACTGTGTGATTCTTGACGCAGGTGGATACCTTATCACGGTGTAACATAGAAGTATATATGCAAAGACTGTTGGTGCAAATTTCTGTAGGACGAGAGGGTTAATAGTCTTGTTGCTGTTGATGCAAAGCCAACATTACACATCATATTGTATAGTCATCACAAATCTGACCATGTTCTCATACAGACTGATAATATTTAATGGTATCACTTGTCTTGGTGCTAGGAGCACTCAACCCCGAGCTTAGCTACCAAATCGTAATGTGGCAGAATATGAGGGATTCGATTCTAGAGAAGTGAATTCAGCAACTCGAACGTTTACAGTCTTAATGTATATACCATTTCATGTGTCTAATTTCAGGTGGAAGAGAAAACTTCTAAGACATTATTTTTTGCTTGAAGATAAATCACTGGGACGATGGAAGCAAGGTGTATATGAAACCGAACAGTATCATGTGACAAACTCTACCAGGGAGTTTACCAAAAGACTATGACTTAAATATCCGTGAGATTGCAAAAAAATGGGTGCTTGTCAATTTGGTAGGGTGCATTAGCTTTTTTTTTTTTCAGGCACATATCATAACAAGCTCCGGCCTCCAGCAATAGTATATCCCCTATGCCATACTGTACTAGGTTTATGCACTACTCAACCCTGCCAAGCTGCATAGAGTCGCTGGGACATGATACAACAACGAAGAGCCAAAGGTAAAAAGTGATCGTTGCACGGGTGGATAAGGGAAGGCATTGTTTGACAGTGCCGCGAGTAAAGTCGCCTTTTTGCATTTCTCACAAGATAGAGTATAGGCTTCAGGAATTCCAGAGAAAGATATTTTGTTCTATATGTATTTTTTTTTGTGAGAGTCCATTTGTAGAGTATTCATGAGAGAATACATCATATAGTTACAGTAGAAAGCTTTCTTTATCAGTAACAGAGAGCTAACTATAGGGGCCCAAACCACACATTCCTCTCGGCCTGCTTTCCGACCATCACAACTGAAATACTGTCGAAATCCAACGCCTGAACGAGCCAAATACTCAAAGCTCCATACATAGTTTCCAATTTTATAATGCGGGTACCACAATTGAGTATCTGACAGGACGTCTCCAGCGTGCACATGTGGACTAAATTATAGCCCGATGAGTGAGTATTTTAGTTTGTGAACGCGCCATTGTCCGTACTTATTCAATCCAATACCATATAGTCATGTATACTCCAAGTATAGCAAGCATTCTGACCCAAACCACTCGAATAGTTCTTTGAATGAATTGTGATTCCTCCCTTTACCTACCGGCGGAATTACAGCTAAAGGGCATTTCTGGTTGTCCGTCCAGAAAAAGGACACATTAAAATCATTTCCAAGGAACCCTTCATATGATAAATTTTCGTTAAAAAGTACTCGTGGCATGTTCCGAAAATAGTTGCCAAAGGGGCATTTACATTGATATTTCAAACAGTACCAAAGTTAGTGGTCGGTACAGGGTAGGAGCGTTATTTTTATGAGGCTTTGTTC
Organism: Nezara viridula; assembly: GCA_928085145.1. Lineage (NCBI taxonomy): Eukaryota > Metazoa > Arthropoda > Insecta > Hemiptera > Pentatomidae > Nezara > Nezara viridula. Next base: position 119,157,710 of record OV725078.1, read on the forward strand.
CTATCATCACAAACGTGAATTTGAGAAATAAGCCCTTACAAATCCAAAAGCATTTAGAACACCATTTTAATAAATCATAATCCACAGAATCCTCGCCCTACACATTAAACGAAGGTAAGATAGGTTAGACCCACACATTCATTTGAAAAGTAGTCACAATACTAAGACACTTCTAACAAACCCCTACCCTTTAGTCCTCATTGGGACCATCCTTTAATATGTGGCGCCGAAGATCAGATTACACGTGAACACAACGGTGTGGGACTATTTGTGAATGGTCCGCACACCGTGGGAACCAAGCTATCGGCTAAAAATTGATGACATTCCATTCCTTATCAATACGCGAAATGCTACTTTTTTATAATGTAAATTTTTAATTTATCCAGTTGCCTAGGTTACGTGGAAATTCCGGATAGTTTAGAATCTCTTAGGGTGACCGAAGATTATCCCTCACTGGCATATTCCCCACGGAATACCATTGGCCACTTACCGTACCCCATTAAACTAACGTTGAAATTATTACACAAAACTACGCATAAAGACGTTCCCCATACAGCTCCAATTCCCCTTAACTAGTAAAAACCCTCAGCTTAAATACCACCAGTCTACCTAATCATCCATTTTTCCCGAAGTTTCCCGCCACCCACGCACCAAAAAGATAACGACCCGCCGTTTAGTTAAACCACTTCTAATTCAACATAACAACCCACCCCCTCCACTTGAAATCCCATTTATACCCGCCCCACTTTAGGTTCGCCCACTACATCTAGCAGGCCAACTACCAAGACCAAATTTCATTTCTCACAATTTCCCCATCATCTAGAGCTTTTAGTTTTCTACTGCATATCCCTCTCCTAAATACTCCCTCCTCTGAAGCAACAAATCACCCCCGTAACCATCTTTCCCGACACTGATTTTGCAACACGCGAACCATACGCTGCATACCAATTACAATAATGTGCTGAAATGTTTCATTCTATACTGTATTGTGACCTGGAGGGAATGTCACATTGATTGTGGAGTGAACATTCTGCTTCCACTATTCTAACAAAGAACTGGGGTGCAAATGGCCCTGTAATTTTTTATCAGTTTAAATAAGACGAAACTTAATATAACGGCCGCGTTCTGGGTATAAGTGAGTCCTGTTACGTCCTGCCATAACTACAAAGTTGCTGGCCGAACCGCTCTAGGTCATAGACAGAGTCCTCTTTAGTCGTTTCCGCCCTCCCTGATTTACCATTGGCAAGGTTGCTGATTCTTGCGACTTTTCTGGTAGAGAGCCATTCGCCTAAAAGCGATAGATGATAAAGAACGATATGTTTTTCCAGTTCGGAACAGAACGCTCCTGTCTGCTAGGACGGCTACGGCATTGACTTTGGTGTGGGGGGGCTGACGGAGAGTCGGGTTTCTTGAGAAATTTCCTGTTACTGAAGTGTGATTGCTGGGACAATAACATAAGACATTAATTCAACCTGACACGTCTTACCATTCCTTGCATCCAATGCAGTCTAAATATAGTGAAATGATATGACTCAGTTTACAAAATTGTCGAAATAAGTAGCCACTGATTATAAAGCAATGTTATCATGGAGCAATACAAGTGAGGTAACAGGTACGGCTTCCGAGTTTGCACCACCCTTGCACAGACCTGGAGCCGGGAATATCCACGGGATGGACGAAAAAGACTGAGCAGCCCAGACGAACGGCGTAGATTTAAAATGTATTCTCACAAACATATTACGGGATCCCAAACCTAACTCGAAATTAATTTCAAATATAACCTGCCTATTTCTAACCACTTGCCCAGTAGGCAGCATGAGTTTCCTCCTACACATCGTTGATTGGGTGGAGAGACCGACGAAGAATTCGGTAGACCGTTGTAAGCCTTGCCCACTGTGGAGAGTTCAATTTTCGCATCAACAACTTAGGCTTTGGGATTAAACTTACCACCTGAGATCAAAAAACAGCCCATAGGCTTTACTAACCCCTAAAACCAAACGCAATAAATGAGAATTCTTTTAACTCCCGTTAACACACTACTCCTGCCTTCCCATAACATACATAACTCAAAATTCGCCTATCACAAAAATTCCTATCATATAACACGCCAAACTCAACGCCACACACCACACACAAGCTAAATTGCGCTCTCCATTTTCCTCACACAAATCTCACCACCATAGCCTCCCGAATACTAGCCCAACTTACGTGACTGAGACCGGATCCGCTTAACTTATTTACACCAGGGGCTCAACTTGTCTGAACGATACTGGGAACTGGTTTGATCGCTTGACTGTCCTATACAATGATCAAACAACTTATACCACAAGTAGATTATTGCTGGGGGACTCAGATACTTGAAAATAAGTTCAAGAGTTGCTTTCCATTCGTAGCATGTCCAAATAAATGAAATCTACTTCGTGGGTGGCCCACACAATATTACTGGTCGTTTATTTTAGTATTGGAATAATCCAACTAAAACTCAATCATCCTCCATAACACCCTAACACTAAACCCTCCCTAACCCTCAAATCACGCCCCGATTTCAACCCCTAACTAAAACAATCGCGCGCCCCCCCCCCAGACGAACTTAAAACACCCCACATCCTGTTTTCTCCCCCTAGGCATCTACCGACCAAACGAGCAAACAAAATCTCATCACAGCCTCACTAATGATAAACAAACCCCAACCCAAGATCCCTAACCATGTGCATTTAATAACTCATGAAAACCGATCCCCCAAACACACTAAAACCATCCAATACTAATAACAATTAACCTGAGCCCGGTTTGTTGCTACGGCTTTGTTAGCTTACCATTTTATTTACCGACTCCTCCCACCTAGTTTCCATAAACTTTCGCTGCAAATTTGCCGCTAATGAAAACACGTAATGGAGACCTTAGGTCGCTTCTATGCACTATGGGGTGGTCGAATAAAATCCGGGTGACGTGAGTTAACCCTCAGTAGACCAGATAATGATTCTGTCATTGCCTTCCTGTCTTTTTCAATGGCGCGTAACTTAATGCTTACACGATCCCTGTTCCTCCTAGGAGTAAAATGTTCGGTTTGAATCACCAGTAAG